>JAGDQP010000854.1:56448-69110 GCA_022664845.1 Lepisma saccharinum
CCCCCCCCCCCCCCCCCGCAAAAAGAAAGAAAGAAAGAAATCCGTAGATAATTTTATTTTGCTGCCAACTGTACTTAAATAGAATTTTTTCTTTCATATGATGAAAAAGGAAGTACAAGCCTTACAAAAACAAGAGAAAAAGAAAGGAAGTAAAAAAAGATAAATAGCAAAAGTTCCAGAAAAAAAAAAAAGAACACTGAAGTGATGACAAATCACTTGAAGAATAAATCAAGCGTTCATGATTAAAGCTTCGCTTTGTCATCATCATCATCATCGTCGTCATCGTCATCATGAACAACATGGCTACCTAATGAACGAAAGAATACCGGGGAAGGAAAAAGAAATAAGATTTTTTTTTTTTTTTTTGGCACAACAAGAATCATTTGGAAATACCATCATGACTGACCATTCCAAGATAGTTCACCTAGCAGCTTCAGGAATTTCGTGTGCTCTTGTACAGTAGAAACAATTTTGTTTTCTGGTTTTTCTTGATTTATTTTTTACATAACCTTCAGATTTTGTGGCATGTCACGTTTCCGTTCCTTTTGTTTTCTTAAAAAAGTCTTTTCATTTTGTGAAGCTGTGTGAGACATTGGGAATGGATCTCTAAAAAAAAAACATATATAAATGGCGGAAGAGTAAGAGGGCAAAATAGTCAGCTCTGTTACTGTCGCGTGGTGTCGCATAAATTCCAGGTGCAAAGTAGCTCTTGTCGTTAGGTTTAAAATGCCTCGTTAAACAAAGAATAACCCCTAAACACACACACAAGCGATAGAAGTTAAAAGAGTTTTCATAGTGGATTAATGCATCTCTAGATATCTCCTTTTCATGGTTTTCGTGTCTATGAACCTCGACATTGCATACATAATTGGTTTCTAGTTTATATGTCAAGTACAGAAGCATTTTTCACGCATGATGCTGAGACGAAAAAAGTGTACATAATTTTCTTTGCAGAAATACATGATAAACTCTAGTCGCTTCTTGTGTACAAAATAATATAATTACAGAGAATATGTGAAGAAAAAAGTACCAGAAATGTAATTTTTACAGTGTGAACATTTGGTTCTAAATTTTCTTCCAAAATATGAACTAATAACATTGAGATTCCTGGTTATTTCTCCTTATCTATTAGGGAGGAAGTACTTCACACAAGTTTCCAGATCACACCACAGCTCTAGTTGCGACACCAGACATGTAGAACAAACGTTATAAAGGGTCCAGTAGGGAAATCTAACGGTTCTTTGAAATCATATTACAAGGTTGTAATTTGATACAAATCAAAATGTACTTTTTTTTTTACTTAAAGAGAATGGAATGCCATTTATGTATGATAATGGAAAAATTGGATGAAATAAAGTCTACATTTTAAAAATTAAGTTATCCAAATGACTACAATGATCAAATGACCTCAGAATTTCATGGAATAAGAGCGTCAGAAAAGTTATGCCCATTTCGGAAATCGTCAAGTACATACTTGATGCTTGAATTACCCTCAGTCAGAGTTTCAACTCAATATGTAGGCTCTGGAGGTCAGGGGAGTTGTTTGCATCAGGTGCGACAACAACCAAATCAGAGTATCGAGAAAGTATGTTATGACTTACTGTTAGTCGTTGCTAATACTGTTAGTTTCTATCCAAAAGCTGTTTGTTTCCCTGCAAAAGCAAAATTAGAGCTTTGCGCCCTATTAAGAGATATGAGTAAAGATTAGTAGTTTCGAGAATAAGACATTTTTCTTAAAATACTTCTTTTAGGCTTAAGCCCTTATTCCATCAAACTCTTCAATTCTTGCGAACGCACTCTCCCAACCTGTCACTAAAATTATCAAACGGAAGGTTTTCATAAAGAAACATAGCACGACACAAGAACTGAAGGACGCAATTTGTGTGGAAATAGCAGCGATTCCATGAGGTATAGCCGACTGGGTAGCCGTGCGGTCTAAGGCGTTAGGCCAACGACTCGAAGCTCCCGAGTTCGAGTCCCGACAGGGTCATGGGTGTCTTTTAACTAGAACGTGACGGACAACCGTGACGGGACTAAGTCAATAATTACTAGACTTGCTCATATAAAATAAAGTTTACCAAAGTTTTTTTTTCCTCCACAAGATATAGTCCAACCACTCCAATGTGCTGAGCGGAATTTCAGTGACATGATGCAAGAGTGCGTTCGGAAGAATTGTAGTCATTTTGATGACATCATTTTTTGGAGTCTAGACTTTCTTCATCCAATTTTTCCTTTATAATTCATAAATGACACTTGATTCCCTATAAGAAAAAAAATGTTTTGTATCAAATTACAACTTTGTAATATGATTTCAAAAACCGTCAGATTTTCCTGCCGGATCCTTTACTGTACAAGGTGTTTGTGTCCATGCCGTTTCATATTTGGGCACCTGTAGCTCAGAAACTACCGGTTTTTACTTTTTTCTTCAAAGGAACATCTTGTCCTGCTTGATGTGAGGAATTTATCCTTCAATTCAAAACCAATATTTTGAAACACCCTGTATATAACAAGAGTAAAAGACGACACACGAGAATATTTCATCACGTTTGATCTCCTTCTGAAATTGAAGAATATTCATAAGCTTTTTTAAAAGGGGGGAGTCACTGTCAGCATTACCTTTCTTATGTGATTTTTTGTTTCATTCTCTCTTTTTATTTTGCAAAATAAACATGACTTGCACATAAACGAGGATGAAACGCTTCGTTTAGTGGTAAAAATAACAGATCAAAATGAATTCTCCCTCCCTCCCTCTTCTTCACCCCTCTCTCTGAAGAAGAGGAATCCGTAGCAAAAGAGATGAGAAAGATGACACGGTTGTGTTCTCAACTAAAATAAGTACTTATCATCCTTATGGACCCCCTTCACTTGTATTCACTGACCATGTTCGCCAGTACCATTGATTATGTAGCACCTACGAAACAGGCTCTGATTGCAGTGAACGTTGCTACCATCTCGCACTGATTCCAGGAAGCAGAAAGTTCCGTTCAGCTATACTGAGCATAGTCTCTGATGTGGGAAACCAGAGGATTGTAGGGTACACTTTGTGCAAGAGATTTTAAAATGTTACTTAATTTGTTTCTAAATCAACGTCCTTTTACAGAACGTAGATTATTCGAAGAACATGAAAGTGTTTAAATTGAGATGTGTAGTAGTTCTAATTGTACCTGGAATGTTTTAATTCAATTTTTTAAAAAAAATGTTTAATAGCGGCTTACTTACAAAGCAGTGAAAATGCTTGATAATATGAATGATTGTAGTTTGATCTAAAACACTTTGTCGAGCGGTTGTAACTCAGTTCGTAGAGCGCTGGCTTTTGCATTCGGAACGCCCTGGATTCGCGCCCAGCGACCGTCCATTCTGATAGATTTTCTCTACGCAATACCAGCTAAATGCTGGGATGGTACCTAAATCCTTCTCTTTGTTGTGGTTGATGATGAATATGTGGAGTCCCCTACGTAAAAATGGTCTCTAAGTTGTAGACCTATTTAAACTTCGTTAAATAAATAAATAATTATTTATAACTGCAACTAAAATTATACGCCCCGTTCTTAGAACGTTAACATCCATGTTCATTTTCCTCAGACTTTTGGTCACAAAGCTAGCTGCTAGCAGAGCGCTCATCATAATAATAATTTAAATAGTACATAAGTTTTTTTTAACAGATGTAGATGAGAATTAAAAAGGTTCATTAAAAACGAAAAGAATACTTGAAAATTGTTTTTAAATATTTTACTTAAAATTAAATTTCATTTTAATAATGAAAAGGGCACAGAAAGACAATACTTAAACATCTCTTGTATCATGTACTGCAAACAATGTAAAATTAGAAATAATAGAAAAACCACATCACATATCATAAATAAAATTAATTAACATCATATAAATGAAAAAAAAATATTAGAAGAAGGAGCGAAATGCAAAACAGAAAGGCTAGTCCATGAATGATTTAGCATTTGTGTCAACCGTATAATAATGTAATCGAAAATGATTGTGGAATTATAAATCCTGCATGAAAGCAGATAATTAAAACGTTATATAGACAGGGAATGGTTTTGTAGATTGATTAGGAAACAGTTTTCATCTTGCGTTTAGCCAAAACTCCCAACTTGTGGAAATATTCAGTTTCTAAAATAACTCATTCAATTGAAATCAGTTCTTCACCAGATACAAAGAAACGAGTTATTCAATATATTTACACCAAAACACAATTTTGAATCGACTTCATTAAAACGAAGGAAGTTATAAGATTCAAGCGATTTTATGTTTCTTTCTGTTTATCTGGGCATAACTTCTGAAAACTTGCACCGATTTCAATGATATTCTTGCGTTTATAACGAATGTGAGATTTCGTTGCAGTGTCTTTAAGATATACACAGAAAAAGATCGAAAAAAAATATATAATGAAAATGTTACTTCTATCAGAACAATTTGCAGATCGCTTTAGCAACCAGAATGATTTCTATCTTCTGCAGTCCAGAAATATATGTGATTTAGGTTGCATTATAAGGAAGAATATTATTAGATAAACGTTTAAACAAAAATAAATGTATAAATACTTTTTTACAAAATTGACCAAAAATTAATAAAAAAATAATTTTAGAAGAGTTAAAAATACAGAAGGATGAAAATAAAATTAATGGTCTTAATAAGTAAGAAAAACTTATTTTACTAAGTATGTAGCAAAATACAAAACTTTAATAAATAATTTTTAAAGTCGATTAGAAATAACTGGTGTTTTACCAATCTTCGTTAGATTTTAATGAATCGTTAAGTAACTTTAAGCGCTTTAAAATACTCCACGTTCATTAACTAGCGATTTTTAACTTCTTAACGAACGTTTGTGAAACTCGGCGAACGACTTCCTGATTAAGTTATCCTTGCAAGTCAGCAACCATACTATTATTTTGTGTTATTTGGGTTGCATGTCTTCCAGGGGGTAATAAACATCCATACACCTACGCAAGTACTTTTTCTATTGCTTCTACCTATGTTTTTCTATAATTATATATGTATTTTCAAGATACTATAACGTTCTCTACAAAGGGAAATCGATGAACTCGTTAAAAATTGACCGAACAAAGGAAAATTTACGTATTGAAAGAATTGAATACTTTACTCCATTGAAGTTGATTACAAACAACTTTCACTGCTTACATATTGATTGATACATCGGTAATATGATATTAGCTTTGAATCGCTTTAAAAATCATTGGTACCTTCTATGTAGAGTACGAAACAAGTCCCGTTATTTACGTTTCCCTTCTACTCTTATTTGAATAATAGAGACAAAACGGAATGGACAGATAAATTTAATGGTAATTTCTTACAAGGGAGTGGTCACTCAGATCACCTCGAAACCCTACTTCAAAATTCGTACACAGGTAGGTCAGTCAAAAAGAAATTACCACACACACAAAAATTGCTGCCATTTTGAAGTGCAAGGTCTTTGAATAAAAGGGTAATGTTTGTACGAGGTCTATCTTATACAGTGTTTGTCAAAGTTCCATGCTAAATATCTCGGTTAGAATGCGTTTTTGAAAACTTGAAAACGACTAAAGTTGAAGAAAACCAACAGAGCTATCTAATGGGCTAGCCCATCACAATGTGTGGGACCCTGTTTGGGCCCGATGGGGCCTAAGTTTGATTTTTTAAAATGGGAACCCCATCTTTTCTTGCAGATTATGTAAATACAGATAAAATAAATCAGATGATGTCCTGCTCATAACCGTAGGATGTGAGTTCTGGACCTTACAGGGTTGGAAAGCAGATTAATGGTTAAAAGTTCCGGAAATGTGAAATATCTCGGTTAGAATGCGTTTTCTCTGGAGGTTTATTTATGAAATACATACATCTATCTCACGATAGTAGAGTGTACGTTTAACCATCTACTACTACTTTTATTCACACTTTATAATTTTTAATCCACTTTATAATTTATATAAAATATTCTCCGATAGTCATTTGCTCCGTTCGACAATACTTACATATTCTTAATATTTCTATAAGCAATAAAAGAAGCAATTTGTACGACTGATTTTGTACCAAATCGTAGAAGTTTCCATATACGCTAATAGAGTATAGTTTCTTCCATATCATAAGAACCTTCGTCCCTTGTCTGAAACAAAATCTTTTAACAACCCACAGGGCACCTGCTTCTAACCGCATCGTAAATATTAACAGATGAATGACGTTGCCAACCTCCATAAAAACAAAATTACTTAATTCCACCAAAAATAAACGCTTCGTCAAAACTTCATTAAGAAATATAAAGTTAATCTGAATAAGTTTGTCAGTAATGCTTGAATTGTAATCGAAAGGACCCAGATTCGATTTCCGGTACCGGCGAACCCGACTGATGTTTTCCGTTTTCCCTCGGTAATATGACGATAAATGAGTCCTAGTGATTGTTGTTGTTATTATTATTATATTTTACATAATCTGTATAAAAATATGGCAGAAACAGGAAATAGAGTCTGGCAACCCCCCCTCCCCCGCCCCCCAAAAAGTTCTAGCCAATGATTTACATAATTAGACGACTTAATTATATATGAATTTTTGAATTTAGTTTTAAGGCTTTTAGGCAACTTTGGTTCAGGCCGGATGGTGGATGATGATGGGATGAATTAGTGGAATTATGAAAGTGGGAGGAAAGATAAACCCGAGAAAACTCACGCACACGGTGTTTGTCCACTACAAAGCCCAACTGTGAGCAGGGATCGAACCTACGACTCCTATCACCAGAGGTGAGAGCTCTACCAGTTGAGCCACAGCGGCCCCAGAAGACTTATATGTTTTTCATGCTGAAAAAATATGTACAAAAAATATATAAATGCATAAAATTTATAAACTTATCCTAAAGATTTATTTAAACTAAATTTCTAGAGGGTGTAAACCCTGCAAAAAGCAGGAAGGCAATAATTTTTTTACGACACGACCCTGTCACTTCCTTTGCGCAGTAGGGGGTTTCTGGGGGAAGTGTTTTGGAAAAAAAGTTCTTAAGAAATAAAATACACTATATACGATTTGCCGGTGGGGATACCAGTTTTTTTTTTTCCTGGTGCATTGGAATTTCATATTCGGTTATTGATTCCGAGAATCATTCCAACCATGGATAAAATCTTGAATCTTGTCAGCACCCACTAGTTTTAGGATTCCCCTTCGTAATTTATAACAAATCGGACACTGCGCCAATACTGTGGAACAACAAAGAAGTAAACAGATGGTGCTGCCACCATAGGAAAAGTTTGACAGTGATAAACAAGCATTATATGAGTGATAAGAAAGAGAGTAAGCTCAAGTATTTTGCTGCATTTTCTGTAACATTAGTAGCTTTCAAGTTTTCAAAAAATACGCATTCTAACCGAGATGTTTAGCAGCTCTGGAACTCTGACAAGCACTGTATAAGATAGACCGCGTCCAAACTTTACCCTTTTATTCAAAGACCTTGCACTTCAAAATGGCAGCTATTTTTGTGCGTGGTAATCTCTTTTTGGCTGACCTACCTGTGTACGAAATTTGAAGTAGGGTTTCGGGGTGATCTGAGTGACTCCTCCCTTGTTAGTATCTGATAAAATCAAATCTAATTCCGTTCCAAACTAAAACGTTTGCAAACGATAGGGTCTGTAACATGATGTATTATTAAAACGTTAAATCGTGTTTTTTCTCTTTTTTTTTTAAAAAAAAGCACTGAAAATCTGCGAACTACTACTATACAGCAGCAGCTGCTGCAATAATAATTTATAAACCAAAAAGGCAGTACATATCACACTAGAAACTATGTAGGGCCTATTGAAGAATAGATATTTTAAGAAATAAGGTTGGTGTATTAGTGAACACAAGGGAACAAAAAATAAATAAATAAATAAATTGAAGAATTAAAAAAGCTGATTTTGCAGTAAATATAAAGAAAAGAAATCGTTCATTATATAATTATGACATTTTTCGATGGACAAAATAGGGCGTAAAGAACAAAGTTTTAGGCTTTAACAAATCCTTTAAAGTCACCCCCCCCCCCCAAGAAAAAAATCTCCAGAACTTATTTAGTTCTTGTGGTATTCTTTTAGTTACCTCCTAATAATTTACGTTGACTGCTGTTTACACCTTTAATAATGGTAACGTTAAATAGGGAAATATGCAAGCTGTGTATAAAGCAGTAATTTTCACACACAGTGGCGAAGCGTGAAATAAACAAATGGGTAGACAATGTGGAACAAGGAAAAGTCAAAAGTGAAACAAATATTGATACTGTGTTGATACTATATTACGCAGCAGTCCTTTTTTTTTTTATCAGCAATGTAACCATCTAATAACTCGATTTCTTAATGCTATGCATCTTCAAAAGGACACAGAGCACTTAAACTCACAACTCACAATAAACACCTTCACAACACAATTTCACATCCACTAAACACAACAGTACTTTACGCTGCATATAAGTCACCGTCGTAACAGGATATGTACGCACCATGAAAAAAATGCATGCGTATACTCCCGCAGAATTCAGATGCTATTAAGATAATCGAAAACAGCGAATGCAAACGAAAAAGCAAAAATCCTATGCTACCAACGAAAAAAATGTTTACGATTTCGTTGCTTGGGCATGAGCATAATGTGGCTGAAATTCTGTATCAACAAACCGACCACAGTAAACGTGCAATTTTAGGTGTTCAGGCGTCCAATATTCGGAGTACGAATCCTGGCTCAAGGATGGATATTTTTGCATTTTGGACATTTAAGGCCATTTTAATCGAGACGCATTGAAGTCCCTAGTTGAAGAGTGTCGGGAAAATACAAGGAATATCACAAAACAGATTTGCGAAAATCAAATTTTAATTTATTAATCGCTAACTGTTTAAACTGCTCACCAAATATGAAAAATTGCCTCCTGTGGATATTTATGAGTTTTAACACTTCGCTCTTTGACAGTTTTGTAGTTCCAGTTTCCCCTAATAGAATAAGTTATACAGTACAACATCGTTAGAAATCGACATTCCTTGTTTTCTCCCGATACCCTTCATTTATTAAAATTGCCCCAAAATACAAACTTCACAAAACTTTATCTACATTAACAATGAGTGGCTCAACGAAAAACCTCTCTTTCTATCCAAAAACCGCAACTGGGGAAAATTAGGAGATAAAATTGATTTAAAATTCAAAATTTTCATTGTCACAGACAGCAAGTTTTAGGAAAATGCTAAAAGTGTTATTCAACAATAAAATGAAGTGCATTCAACAACTAGAGCTATTCTGGCCTGAAGGTCCCTCTCGTTCCCCTTGGCTCGTCTCGTGCACATGCATCACTGACTACTCCCTATCGAGTATCGATGCATAGAGGATATCTATCACACATGCGCATTGGAGCGCGTTCGAGGGTACACTTGTCTTCGCAGTGTGCTGTACTTTCTCGCTGTATAGCTTAACACATACAAAACTCTCTCTCTTTCTCTCTCTCTCTCTCTCTCTCTCTATGTGTGTGTGTGTGTGTATGTCACTACACGACCCAGCTCAAAAGCAGAAGCCCAGAGAGACACTTTGAACATTGTCTACTGTCTAGAGTTCAAGCTTCTCTTACTTGGCGTGTAATGTCATTGCTGCCAGCTAGCGCCTCTAGTCAGCGTGAACAACATAATCCGCCATTTTTGAGCTAGCAGAAGCGTTTGCAATGTTTTAGATTATTATGACTGTATAATGTTATTTACTTTATTGTCTAACATATAACAGAATGTATTTTAAGATGAAAGTAGCTGCTATGTCAGTGATAAAGGGCTAAATCAAATCAAAGGTTATTTACCAGTAAAAACAAAATAATAAATAATTCATTTTTTAAAAAAAGTGGATAGACGCTGTATTCCCTGTCTATCCCCACGCTTCGCTACTGCTTACACAATATCCTTACAACACTGTAGAAATATCTAATAATAACCACATCCTTGGTTTTTATATAACTATGTTATATGCATCACAACTATCGCCTCATACATTTAATTAACTTTAATGTTGGACTAAGCACTTCCACTGTTGTCAGGCAAATACAAATTTACCAATGGGTCTTCATGAAATTTGTGGATTTTCTAGATATGGTAAAAAAAAATCACGAAGCTCTTTGGAACGACGTAGACTTAGGATATTTGGTTCTTCCCGAAAATACTACGGACTTGTTCGGTTTTCTTGTAGGGAAATCGTTCAGTTTAAGACGAAAACTTGATTCTTCTCTCTTCTTACTATTAATCTGAAGACAACGGTTGAGAGAAAGTTTACAGAAGTGCAAATTAAAGCAGAGAAAAAGAGATAACGGGGAAAATAACGCATTCTCGTACAACAGACACAAGCACGTATGTACGTATATATACATATAATCACAAGATTTCATATTCTGAACACATGGGTGACAATCACGCATCTTTGCACCTGAAATTGTTGACAACAACAACGATATTGGAAAATCCAAGAAGAACAAAGCAAGTAAGAAAAAAGGGGGAGGAAACTGTCAACAAAGTAGATATCAAACAACAGTTTTTGAAAGTTGTATTTTTTTTTCATCTGTTGCAGGCAATGAAGCAAGAAGCTGATAGCACATAAAGTCTCATGTGTTATGCATGGCATGTTTCCTTTTCTAAAACAAAACACTTGCAGTTACAATGCCAACTAAAATGTCAGAAATTAGGCATTCTATTGTGTTTTTTTTTACAGGTTGATGTCTTTTTAAGGTCCACGGTTGGATGCAAACATTATTGAATATTACCTTTTTTGTTTTTTAAAAATGTTGTTCTTTCAATTTCAGATTATAAATTGCTTTCTTTTTCGAACAAGCTCAGAAGGTGAAAAATGCATAATTATTATTCGTGCTATGTTTTCTATTTTTCCAGAAAGCAAAGAATTCCTTCGCCTCAAAAAGAAGAAAAGAAATATATGCAGTTTAACATGTCACTTTCTAACATGCAATACGAAGTAGTTAATGTGTTCGGTAACTGTTAACATGTGAGGATAATCACGTTGAAATATATGTCCATTGTCCCAGAAAATACTAATGGTTCCGTGTCATTAATCTTCTTATACGTTTTAAAGTTACGAATATGGAAACCAATTTCCTGTTATTTTTTTTTTTTTTTTTTTTTCGAAAGAGATTCATATTCTCTTATAACGTATATACACTGTAAGCGTTCTGTATTATTATTTCTTTTTAGTAGGCACATAACCGTCCTCCAAAGGTTTTTGCATATACAACCATTGCACACAAAACAACACGAAAGAAGATGTTATATAAAAAGGAAATTATTTCCTAAATGTAAAGTTAGAAAATACAACAATGTATTGTCAGAAAAGCATAAATTAAAAGAACAAAACGCATTGTAAA
This sequence comes from Lepisma saccharinum, assembly GCA_022664845.1. Taxonomy (NCBI): domain Eukaryota; kingdom Metazoa; phylum Arthropoda; class Insecta; order Zygentoma; family Lepismatidae; genus Lepisma; species Lepisma saccharinum. The sequence continues at coordinate 67,802 of JAGDQP010000854.1, forward strand.
CGAGAGTAGATAGCCTTACTATAATACTAATAGAGCTTTAGTATTGTTTTCGTACTAAGAAATATTAACTCGTACTACTATTGTGAAAAAGGACAGGTATTTATAAATATTTTGGTGGTAAACTAGCGTCTGTAGCTTTTTCCAAATCTTCCTCTGCAAAGACAATTTATTGGCAGAAACGAATGCCAAATATGTTCAATTTCTTTTGTAAATATTGAGTTGTTTTGTCGTGTAATAATAAACACTCCTACAGCAAAGACATATTCTAGGAATATGGTATAAATAATACCATGAAAATATTGGAATATCTTTACATAGAACACTTTTTACGGATAATTGATTATCTGTGAATTATCATATGTGGCAGGAATATTGTAAGTATATTCTACGAGTATATACATAGGATAATCTATGACGAATATTTCGCGGATTCTAATCTCAGAAACAAACATGAGGAAAAATCCTTATTCTATTCCAATTTTCTTAGATATTCTACAAATATTGAGGATCTGAAACGAATATTCCTGCAATATTCCATGCTATCTAAGCTTTTTCACTCATAATGATATTATCGTAGTCATATGCGACTCCGGTAACTGATGAATTAAAATATGTGTTTAAACGCATTATTTTTACATGTATCAGCCTACGACAAGATACGACAATTTACATCCGATAATTTAATGAGATATCGGAACGAGGCAATTAAGTTATGTTAGGTGATAAAGGTGTTCATTAATACGACTCACGATCAGTTTCAGAACAGAAGGTCAAGTACATTTCTAACCTTTTCTTGGTGCTAGTAATGGCAAAGAAATTTAATTTTGGCGTTAACTGAATTTTGAATTTAATTTTTAAGGCCTTTAGGTAACTTTGGCTTAGGCCGGATGTATGATGGTGGGATGAATTGGTGGAATGAAGAAAGTGGAAGGAAACGGGAAAACCCCGAGAAAACCCTCTACACGCAGCGTTTGTCCACCACAAAGCCAACATGGCACGACCAGGGCTCGAACTGACGACTGTGGCGCTCCTTGGCGTTAACTAAATTGGTTCAAAAATTTATTTAGTTCTGTGGGACAAAAGAAATGAAAAATGAAAGGAGAGTTTGCTATAATTGATAGTATGGAAGGGGATTTGCCAATATTTTGAAAGTTTATGCGATAAGTTCCCCAAGGTTAAAAAAATCTAATAAATAAAGGCAACTAGAATATCTTTATTCAACTGCTAAAATAAATATGTGAGTTGTAAAATCCATTTTGTTCCAAGGCATTCCAGGAAATTTGTAAATAATATTAATATATATATATAT
>JAGDQP010000854.1:69210-80609 GCA_022664845.1 Lepisma saccharinum
TATATATATATATATATATTTACTTTTCCATTTAGAAATTTACTGTAAATGGAACAGTAAGTGGAATTTCATTAAATCGGTCCATTTTCTTTTCTTTGTAGTACTCTCTTTTTATTTAAACCACGTATGTATGTCCTTCCTTCAGTGTGTCTGTCTGTCCGCAACGATATTGGAAACTAAAAGAGTAAAACCATTCACGATTTATATCGATTTGTTGTAGTTCATCAGAAGAGTTCAACGACACCAAGTTAACGACAACATTCCTTCTTGATTTCCATCATTACCAGCTTATAAAACTTCTTATGAGTTAAAGGTTCCAGTTCCAGTAACATTTTCGGTTTATATGATTGATTCATATGATGCTGTTATAAGAAGATACGTTTACGCAAGTTCCGATTCGTATCGATTCATGTACGGCTATGTGAGAAGATCCGTTTATGCAGTAAAAAGTACTGGATGTAAGCGAATCTTTTCTAAGATCCTTACGATGAAAGTTTATCCATAAATGGAACATGCCACATGTCGAGCGCCATATGTGAATCACTATTATATATAGCTCTGTGCTCATTTTATATTTTTTTATTGCTTTACATTCAACTTGCAAAGCATAAATACATATAAACAAACGAAGAAAACACATTTGAAGGTGTAAGTAACGACTTTAAAAGTTTATAAGCTGTTAATATACTGTAGTTAATATGTCATAAAAGCGAAAACAGAACAGAATATGTTCTTTTTTTTTTATGTTTTCAGGGAGAAAGATCGGTTTGATGGTGGCGATGAAGATTCTGAATGAGGAACTGAGAAAGCTTTAAGTGTCGAATGATTTCAAAGACACGTGGTATAAGTTCTTGTAAATAAAGATTTGCATTCTTTACTATGAAAGAAAAAAGCATGTGCAAAATCTATAGATGTGTTAGTAAGAGTATTGACTTTTTATTTGCTTTCAATAACAAAGCGAAGAGAAAAATTATAACGTATCTTTAAATAAAGGACAAGATCTTACCAGAGAGAAAGAGCTTCTTATATGGAATAACAAACAAAACAGGGAAATCAATCACCTGTAACGTAAACGTAATGCAGAAGAATTTTTCGTATGCTATATGCCAATGATGATGATAGGTGTTCAGCCAGAAAGCAGGTCCTGATTCGTAGGTTCCTGGGCAAGATGAACCCATGGTGGTTTACCATTGCCTTCAGTCTTATAAAGATGACGTCCTAAGGACGGGACCTACAGTTTAGCGTGGACTTCGAATCACTTGTGCCCTCATCGTGAATCGAATAAGGGACTTCTTGATTACAAGCCAACGAACGTTATAATTCAGCCACAGGAGACACCATATGCCAATACGAATATTATAATGATACAATATATAAAATGATACAAAAGATTGTGTAAAGATTAGTCAACGCTCTTAGGTCTGGATCAGTGTACGTCTAATTAGTGCATGTCTCAAAGGAGTCAGAAATATAAACATCACTGTCATATCCTGTGCATTCAATGTGATCCCAGTATGAGCATAGCACTTCACCCGGAGGAGAAACTTTTATTAAACAAAAGAGAAGCAATACTATTCTATATTTGAAATTTCCTGGTGTTCCATTTTGCGAGCATCACCCACCATCTTGGTTTTCGTAATTACTACAGGCGGAAGATTAAAACGAAACATGAGTGGGTTATCATTTTAATACTCTGCTTTTCAAATCCTATTATTTAAAAAAAAATGTTTAGATTAGAAAAAGAGCAATTAATTACTCATATTTATAATCTACAAATTAATTCACACCTTACAATATTCAATTTATTTCCCCCACACTGAAAAATATAAGTGATAGCACATTGGGTTAAGTGTTTCCGACTATTTCCACTAGGATATAATACTCACAAAACATATTCATCCGTATTTTATATTGCAAGCTCTTTTCCATACTTAGTATTTTCCTCTATGCGTTTAAGCGTATCAACATTTTATGCACAGACCCACTATGAAACAAACAGCCCTGGAAGAAAATCTTGTTACACTCCTGCTTCTAATGAAAGTATATGCATGTTTCTAGTAGATTTATGTAATTAATTAATTGATTCGTTTCAAAGTAGATAATTAATAGTTTATGCTCATATTCTCCAAGTTCTTGTTAATGAGAGCGTGTTTGTTTTGTCCTGAGAAACTGACAAGAAGAAGAGTTTTTCTTTATGTCAACGGAGAGTACATTTTATTTTGTTATTCTCTAATGGGAGGCTAAGTCATAATTTCATGGTATTATTATAAGGTTAAAGTGAATGACTTTTCTTTATGTTAATGAACAGATGCTGTATCTGTCAGTGATTTGAGTGACAGACTTTTTGTTTTAAAACATTCTCAAGAATATTATAATCGTATTTAAGTGATGGAGAAACTCATTGAAATAATTTCATATATTAGATTAGCTACTAATTTGGAAGAGCGGATTGCATCTTAAACGGAAAGAGGAACCACTCTTAATTGGAGATAAGATGAGAAATTTTCGAAAGAGAAAAAAGGTGTGTTCTGTGCTAACTTATTTTCGATGAGAATATAATATCTTTAGATGAATTTCCAATCGGAATGAAAATGACAAATGAAACTTGACCTCGGCTGGAATTGAACTCGAGCTGTCCGTTCAGCGAACCAACGCTTTATCGCCTAGGCAAGCCGGGCAACGTTCAAAGATGTTTATATGTATATATATAAAATAAATATTCCTCCTGACGTCTTATGGTATATTGTTGTCATGAAGAAAAGTTATCAGGTCCTTTGTTGTGATTTTCAACTCAGTACGATTATCTTAACAGTAGGGCCTTTCGATACCTTTCGCGGTAAAAAAAATGGCGGATATCAAACTTGACTAGTATAGTCTACTACCACTGGTACATTGTGAACCACTGTAAAACTATAAGAAATCTCTCTTTAAATTTTGAAGAATAAATGACATACACAAAGCATCAAAATCCCATTTCAAAAGATCATATTTTCTATCCAAACCGCAATTTTCGATTGAAATTCGATATTTTTTTAAATGAAAACATCTTATTGAAAAAAAAATAGTGTACATTTCTGCTATTCTGATTTAGCACATATTATGTTTTTTATAAAGGCTGTTAATGATGTTACTGATTAATTATTTCTAACACTAATCAATCATATTTAAATAAGTAGTTTTAGTAATAATTCTACTACAGCTTACTTAATTTCTCTTTCACCTAATTTCCTGCGAATTCTTATACCACCTAATATTCCGTTGCCTAACATTCCTCCATCTGTATCCCCATTATACATTGCCTAATTTTCAGGAAATCATTAAGAGAAGCCAGAAATTGCTTTACTTTCTTTTACAAAGCAAGCTTCTTGAAAAAAGTTCATTTGTAACTATAGAGTATCACCATAAATCAATCACAACAACTTTTTCTCTGCGAACTGTTTGTATTTGCATTGACGTCGCTGATCAACATTATGGCCGAACTATAAATACAAGTACACAATACAACTTGTTCAAACAACATTTTATTGAGGAAAGTAAATTTATTAATTCACATAATTTATTTGAGAGATATAATTCAATTTTATTATTAAGCAGATTTAAGAAGAAACCTATGCTTCAGCGGTTTGTGGATTCTCCTTTTGCTAATATCACATTACAAGTGGCACACTGTAGTTTCCTGATATAACAAATACAATAGAAAAACACTAAAATTTCCTAAATACGTTTATAAAGTTTCGAAACAGAAATAAAAACAAGAAAAATATTTTAAAAATACCAATTGCCGTACAAAATAGAAAGTAAATGAAACATTTGTATTACATAAGGACATACACAGTAAGAACAATAATTATTTCATTGATAATACATTTTTAAAAGAATCTAAAAATTAACAATTACCATAGATAACATGAAAGCATATGAAACACTTATATTACCTGTGGACATATATTAATATATTGACAATTAATTACAGTAACAAACATGGCAAACAACAAAAGAACAAACAAACAAAAGAGTAAGCATACAAAAGAACTAAAGTAAAGAGAAGAGCAAGCGAAGCAACGAGAGAAGACGGAAATTTAATAATTGTCTATAAGATGCTATGTACAAATTGGTTATGATTGCTTTTCAGAGTCTATTTCATACCTTACAGTAGGGATGGTATAGTCTGCAGTCTCGTTCTCGTCTCAAAATTTTGAGGTCCGTCTTGACCTTGGTCTCGGTCTCGGACTTGATTGTAAACCACAGTCTCGGCATGTTAGTCTCGGTTATCTCTCGAGAGTCTCGAAAGTCAATAGGCTTTAAAAAGCTGTCGTCTCTAGGATCATTTGAAATGGGTATACACTATGCAGACTTTCCGATCTCAGTACAAAATACAAGAATATTAAAATGATGATAACATAATTTGTTAAATTTTCAGTAAAACAGAGAAAAAAACATCACGATTTTTAAGTGATAAAGAAGCTTTAACTAGCAAATAAAAATTACCAATAAATAAAATAAATGAAAATATTTCTATTATGTAAATGGATCTGTTATACCACAAATTACGAAATTAATATAGGCTTAACCTTCAAGTTATTGTATTTCTAAATTCCATTTACGTCGACTGAATCACTGTTACATTAACATTTTAGTTGAAATTTTCCACCAGATAAATATATATAAAAGTAATGTTTTTACAGTATGTGACAAAAATTTTACTTACTGCCAACTTTTGTACAAGGAAATAATAAAAAATACAAAGAAAATGAAAATGAAAATACCATTTACCGAAGTCCATACGAATTAATTTGTTTACAATGTCACTCGTGACTGATTAGAAGAAACAATTCATATGTTCATATTTCATAGGCGTGGATTACAGCTGCACCATTAAAGAAAAAAAACTATTGAAATGTGTTTCTAGTAGGCTCTCCTTTCAAGTAGTATGGATATGGATATTGCATATCTTTTAAATTGAAATAAGCACATTGGTATTTCAAATAAGCCGTGTTACCACATTAAAATGTAGTTCCAAGTATTCTAGCAAAGCATAACTTAATAGATAAAAATAAATAACTTCACTATGTCTAAGGCATGTCACCCTCATATCCCCTCTATGTCCGTCTGTCTGTCGACAATTTTCGAATCGATACTACTAGGGACACGGAGATGGTTGAGGTGTAGTTGGAAGGTCTCGGCGAGACGAGTTCAAAGCTGCATACGTCAGATCTGTACGTCCTTCGATAAGATTCAACTCAGGGGCTACGAAAGTGGTCGCGGTGTCTTTAGAAAGGTCTCGGGAAAATTTCGCCAACGACATGAGATCATCCAAATTAGACACTCGCTGCTGAAGTCTTGCGGTATCACATGTCCACAAACCCCCGGCTTGGTTTCACTTCACTTGATTTTTATAAAAACAATACTGTTAGTTACCGAGCCGCCGCAGCTCAGTGAAAGAGTGTTGGCGCTTAGCATTCGGAAGGTCGTGGATTCGATCCCAGCAGCCGACCATCCTGATTGTGTTTTTCCAGGGTTTTTCCTCAGTCAAACCTGCCATATGCCGGGATGCCACCTTCAACATAGGTCCTAGCCGACACCTTCTCAAATCCTTTACCCTCCCCTATCCCGGCGTGAACCTCAGATTTCAAAAGCCATAAATACAATTCAATTCAATACTGTTACTTATCGAATGTATAGTTGTGCATAATTTACTCTACATAAACTGAGAAGTTCCTACAGGTAAACCTTACACCTTTTAGGCTTCAGCAACAAACGCTGGGATGCGTTAAAAGTTGCTATGTGTGTCTGTCGATAATTTTCAACTCAGGAACAATTAGAACGCATAGGCGTGCGCACGAGGGGAAGAGGGGTGGCTTTCGTCTTGTTTGTTTTTTCTTTGACCGAAAAGAAGAAGTTGTCTTCCTAATATTTTCATATCAAAGTATCAAATATGTTTAGATCTGGGCAAGAATACAAACTGCGGGGACCTCAACATTTCCCTATGCAGTCTGCGAATTGACTCCTTCAGTCAAGGAGATAAGGATCAGCGCCGTAAACTGGAACTTTCCTATGGGAGGCAAGGATTAATATTTGTCCCCTTTCCCTTAAAAAAATACATGTAGTTTACATATCAACATGCACGGCAGTGCATGAGCCAAGTTCTTCACGTTAGAAAACGTCAGCACTGCCAGAAGCATGTTATACAGGAACAAGAGTTTATGGCAAAATCGACGATTTGGGGGCCCCGTAAAAAAAAAAGATGTTAAAGATAGGAATATGAGCTTTTGCCGTTAAGGAGATATGGTAAATGTGTGCAGATGTACAAAATTTCATATTCGTATCTCAAACTATGTTCTAGTTGTGGACCCCTGAAATTGTACATTTTAGGCTAACTGACTCACTCACTCACTCACTGACTGACTGACTGACTCACTCACTCATCATATTGTTTAGGGTGTTTGGAGTAAGCTAGAAACATGAAATTTGGTATGAAGGTAGAGGATGATAAGTAGATAAAGGAAAAATTCCGACATTTTGAAAAGGTCGCCATCTTGGATTCAAAATGGCCGAAAAACCTAAAATTTCAAAGAATACACAGCCTAAACGACTAAAGCTAGAACAGTGAAATTTGGTATGAAACTACATCATGGATAGCAAATTAAGAAAACTTTTTAAAATTTTGAAAAAGGCGCTATCTTGGATTCAAAATGGCCGCCAAACCTAAAATTTTAAAGAATACACAACCTAAACGGCTGCCACTAGAATAACGAAATTTAGTTTGACAGTACAACATTATTAGTAGATTATGAAAATATTACAAAATATCTCTAAAGACGCCATCTTGGATCCAAAATGGCGGACGTCATAAATACATTTTCCACACTGCTTGAGCCAGAGATACGAAATTTGACGTAATGATGTATCATCAAGAGTAGTTTAGGAAAACATAACAACGTTTTAAAAAAGTCACCATCTTTGATTCAAAATGGCAGCTGATATACCATTTTTCACATCGTTCGAGATAGAGAAATGAAATTTGGTGACAGTGTATCATCACGAGTATGTCACGAAAATGTAAGAAAACGTTAAAAATGTGTCCATCTTTTATCCAAAATGCCTGCCTAAGCCCCACTTTATAACGACTGAAGCTAGAGAAACGAAATTTAGTATGAAGGTGTACCACTACGAGTAGGTTAGAATAAATTCGGCTCATTTCCCCTAGTAGGGTGCAGTTCCCAGCGGGAGCCTGATGGCGATAAAGGGGTGCGCTCCAGCGAGGCCATCTTGGAATTCTGGGGGCAGCGCCCCAATGAGGCGAAGCGAGCATATAAATTACACAAGTGTAAAAAGCTACGAAATACGAGCAAAAGCACCAGAGGTGCAAAATGTCCAGTCAACTCCTTCAACCTTAAAAAGTGATGAAATGGAATATGGATGAGCCCAGCTCCTCGCGCCAACTTCCAATACTCCTGCGTGTCCCATCAAGTTTTACTCGTCACAAACGTTAGCATTGCCAGGAACATGTTTACAGGCAGAATGTGGAAGTTTCCCCATTCGGACGCAGCGCTCTGGAGTATAGGGAATATCTGCATCATGGGGCGCAGTGCCCTGCAAATTCTGGTTTTGATAAAAGGGTGCAGTTCCTCCAAACTCCTCAAGTTCGATGCGCGGCCTGCCGTGGGATTCTTGGCGCAGCGACGCGAGCGAATCGAGGGGAGTATCAACGCGCACGACAGTGCATGCAGCTGACTTCCGCCTGTCACAAAACGTTAGCATGCTATACAGGAACAAGAGTTTATTGCAAAATCAACGATTTTGAGGTTCTGTAAGAAAAAATATGTTAAAAATTGGAATATGAAATTTCGAATTATGACGGTATATCATCACTAGTAGATTACAAAATATCTGTAAAGACATAATTTTGAATCCAAAATGACTGACTTCATGATTCATTTTCCAGACTGTTTGAACTAGAGATACGAAATTTGGCATAAAGGTGTATTAACAAGAGTAGTTTAGGAATAATTTACATTTTTGAAAAAGTTGTTAACTTGGATCAAAATGGCCGCACAAAAGCTATAGAAATGAAATTTGGTATGAAGGTGTACCATCACGAAAATGTTTCAATAAATCGATCAAACCACCGCTATGAGGGTGCAGCCCCCGAGGGGATATGGAAAAGGTCTGCACAGCATGAGGCGCTGCCCCCAGAAAGTCTGATTACAATAAAGGGGCGTAGCCTAAAAATTTGAAGTTGGGGCGCACACGGAATTCTGGGGAGCACACCCAGCGAGGCGAACCCAGTATATATATATATATACGTATAAAAAGCTGTGAAATCCGAACAAAACACCAGATGATGTTCGAGCTTTAGGGTTGGTGGTGGTGAATTTTAGGGCCACCAGCAGGAAGCAAATTTGCTATAAAGGTGTATCATCACAAGTAGGTTACAATAAATATGGCAAAGCTTCCCTATGTTTCAATAAATATGGCATTCCCACGGGTGGTGGGTATGGGGAAAAATCTGCAACCTGGAAGCACAGTGTCCTGGAGAGTGGTTACGATAAAGGGGCGTAAGTACCCAAAAACTCGAAGTTGGGGGCGCAGCCAGCTACGGGGGGCGAGGACCTAAACGAGGCCGAGCGAGCGAGTATATATATTCTACACGTACAAAAAGCTGTGAAATCCGAACAAAAACACCAGAGGTGCAAAAAGTGGAGCCAAGTTCTTTAGCCCTAAAAAGGTGGGAAATGGGAGACGGATGAGCCAAGTTCCTTGGTGACAGCATGTAAGAGTAACAAAGGAACTTGGCGCGAGGTGGCAAGGTTCATGATCCTCAAGCTATAAGGGTGCTGGGGATCCAAAAACCCACTACGTCCACCGCCACTAACCCTAAGGCTGTTGCCAGCTCGTGCGAAGTTCCTTTGTTCCTGTTACATGCTGTCACCAAGGAACTTGGCTCCACTTTTTGCACCTCTGGTGTTTTTGTTCGGATTACAGTTTACAGCACCCGATTATTTTTCTCGGGGCATAACAAAATTTATTATTTCACGTTATTACATTTATTCAACCTTTATTAGAAGTTAAATTGTGGGAACTATATTTGGCGCAATTTAAAACCTTATTAAACATGTTTATTACTTGTAAGTGCCCCAATTGGGAGTTCTACTGAAGTAGGGCCCAAATTGCATTTATACTTCATTTTAGGGATATATATATATTGTTCAGATGATGGGGCAGCAACAGCGCCTTAAATTATTTTCAGTTCATTTGGAAAGAGTATGGTGGAGCCATTCCATACTTCACAAGTTCATTTAGAGGGCAATATTTGACACAACTTAAAGCCTTAAGACATATATGTAATTTCTGGGAGCCCTAATAGAAGACTTTTTACTGAAATGAGCCCAGCTTACATTTTTGTTCCATTTAGCAGATTTATTTATTTATATTTATTGGTGATGTGGTGAACACATTCCATGCTTTATTTATACATTCATGTTCGTATCGTATCATATGGAGTAAGGAAGTTTTACCTTGAATTGGGCCCCATTCGAATGGCAGGAAGCTTAAACGGGGGCGGTTACCCCCCACTTCCCCCCACAACTTATGGCACTGGTAAGGAGGAAACCCAAGTTTTTTTTTTTATTTAGTGTTGAAAAAATCAGAAATTCGATAAGATAATATACAATGAAGGAGGATTTTAAATCGTTAAGGGGGTGAAATCCCGGACATCCATTATTTCTTATGCTATCCCTACCTACCTAACTAACTCTATGGCTTATGGAACTCGCAAAGTTCATCGCCGCAGTAACAAACGTTTGCCATTGGATTCTATCCTTAGGTAATATCTAGCCAGTTTTCATCACGAACACCTACTTCTCGAAGATCTCTTCTAATATTGTCCTCCCAACGACGTCTCGGTCTTCCCAATGGCCTCCTTCGATCCGGCCTTCCAACCAGGATAGAATATAATCCTAGTTTTCCCCCCATCCGAGCTACATGACCTGCCCACCTTAGTCGTCGTGAGTTCATCATTTTTACATCTGGTGAATCGTACAGTCCGTGGAGTTCTTCATTATGCAGTCTCCTCCATTCTCCAGTCATCTCGTCCCGTTTCGGCCCGTATATCTTTCTCAAAATCTTATTTTCAAATACACGTAATTTATGTTCATCTGCTAGGGTCGTACTCCAACTTTCGCAACCGTAAAGTATTACCGGAAGAATAACCGTTCTGTAAATTTTCAATTTCAATTTCCTTGATATTAATCGCGATGTTAGAAGTTTTTGGACTGAATAGAAACATGCGTTCCCCGATACTAAGCTACTTTTTATTTCTTCCGTTACCTCATTTTTGCTTGTTACATATGCTCCGAAGTATTTAAATTTGTTTACTTTCTCTATGACATCATCCTCAATTCTTATGTTTTTATTTCCTTCATTCCCTATGTTTCGGCTTGTTATCATGTATTTTGTTTTATCTATGTTTACCTGTAGACTTATCTCATCGCACGCTTCTACTAAGACATCGGCGTTGCTTTGTAGTGCATCTACAGTATATCGTCCCCTATTAAATCTACATAATCCGTCTATACAAACAGTTGATTCAATCCATTCAATGATATTCCCTTTTTTTCCCTTTTAATTTTTAAAATCGCATAGACCCATTCTTACGCAAAGTTAAATAGTAGTGGTGACAAGGCATCGCCTTGTTTCAATCCATTGCGAATCTTGAAACTATCTGACATATTATTACCTATCCGTACTCTGCTTGTGGGATCCTTGAGACACATCTTCACTAGTTGAACCATTTTTTTCTGAATTCCAAATCGTATCAGGATACTCTATAACTTTTCCCTTTTGATAGAATCATAAGCCTTCTTAAAATCAATGAATAGCTGGTGAACAGTCCCATTGTATTCCCATTTCTTCTCCAAGATTTGTCTCAAGGCGAAAATCTGGTCCAACGTGGATCTTTTTCTTCTAAATCAACATTGGTGATCTCCAATTATTTCATCTAAGTATAGACTTAGACATGTTAACAGAATATTACTTAATACCTTGTAACAAGTTGGAAGTAACGAGATTCTGCGATAATTATTACAGTCCGATTTATCGCCCTTTTTGTAAATCGGAACTATTATTGAGATTTTCCATTCCTTTGGGAGCTTGTCGTTTCTCCATATGGCAATTATCAATTTATGTAGTTCATTGATTAGTGCCGTTTCTCCTGCTTTAATTAATTCAGCTGGAATATTGTCTATTCCTGGTGATTTGAAGTTTTTTAATTTCTTTCCCGACATTTCGATCTCGATCTTGCTAGGTTCTTGAATCCACGGTTCTAATGTATGGATTTAAAATTCCTCTGTTTGTTCCCCGTTGTGTACATTAAGAAGTTTGTTGAAATAATTTTTCCA
>JAGDQP010000854.1:85609-107310 GCA_022664845.1 Lepisma saccharinum
ACCGTTTTCCTCTATCTCCTGAATCTTCTGCGTCAGATATTCTCGCTTTTTGTTTCTGAACCCGAGTGTGGCGTTTCGTTTCGCGTTACTGTAGTGGTTGGTATTTGCTTCGCTTTTATTACTTAACCCTGTATTTTAAATACTATTTTTTTTTTTTAACAGGCAGTGGTGACTCCTGACGTGAAATTTAAGTCTACAAAACAGAAGCAACATTTTGTAAATATAATGCTCATAAATTCGCTTTCTTGAAACTTAAGTGCTTTAAGACAACTTTGTTATTCTCTTTCTTAAAAAATATTGTAGTTTGTAATATTGTGAAACTAACAAGGAAATTTTTTGATCTCGTTGAGATTGGATAGGGCTTCCTTAATGGAAATTAATAACATGAAATAACTGGTTAAGTATTAATCTACTTTGTAGAATAGCAAGAAATAAAACATTTCCAGCTTCCGCAATCCTGTGGTTACAGTCACGAAATTTAGATCGGTATTGGAAGGCAGACAGGTTCGATTCCTTCTACCATCGTACTGAGTGGCATTTTCCCGAGTTTGTTTAAGCTCCTCTAGGCGAATATGGGTATAGCAGTAGGTTGATACCTTCTTCCCTCTTACTGAAAAATGGTTATTAAAAGACATCGTTCCACAGACATGTGACATATTTATGCCATACATACCTGTCTGTCTAAATGTAAGTTTAAAAATGAGAGGAACATTGAGAATTTTTGGGAAAATCTTAAAAATTATCGAAAAGATAAAGGATGAAAGCGGAAGTTTAATAATAACATGTTTCATCTATTGAGGAATATCTTCTGACGATGAGGGGATCAAATCAATTATGCTCATTCTTATAATCATCCCAGAAGCAATTGCAATTGTTCACTATTTTCGCCATAGGAAAAGATTCATACGGACGAGCCCTACATCACTGTGTGTTATGCTCTAACGCTAACCGGTTAAAACCGTGGTTCAACGTGGGATCGGTCTCTGGAGCACGTCGTTTCGAGGCATCCATCAGTCAAGCAGAGGAATACTGGGCTCACCACTTGAATTAATACTACGGACAGTCCCTACAAGATTCCTTTTTCTTTTGGTAAACTAAAATCTGGAGATGCTGCGCATGCCTTATAAGTAAAAGTTACCGTGAAACTGGTCCGTGTGTGATATTACATTAAATTTAAGTCATTTCTGACCTTTTAGTCATCTATGGCTTAGGACTGGGTAGGGCAGGGGAAAGGATGCGGGAAGGGTATGTCAGGAACTTTTTATCCTGAAAAATTTCATTAGATTTATCAGTAATACTCGATCGGGTATATTCACTCTTTCTTGCTTTTATTTAAGGCGGAATTTATTATTTTCCATTTCAGATTTATATCCGACCCTACCCAAAGAATATTTTTCATATAATATTTGATTTCTTGCATTTTCTATAAGTTTCTTAAGTGTATTACGGTATTACGATACAGTTTGTATTAGGATGTACATCCACTTACAATAATAAGTGGAGGTTAGAGTTATAAGAAATCTCTTTCACACAGCAGAATATTTTCACTGTACGCCTAATAGTTAGATAAGCAACATTACATTACAAATATGCGCCGAAACATGACATGTCAGGATATTCCTTCATTTGGTAAAACTTTGGTCAACTTTATTTTTATATGGGCAAGTCTAGTAACTTTGGACTTCGGCCCGTCAAGATTCGCTATTAAAATCCACACCCATGCCCCTTCCGGGACTCGAATCCGGGACCTTCGAGTCGTTGGCCTACCGCTGAAGATCGCACGGGTACCCGGTCGGCTCCTCCATTTGGATAATATAAGATAAAATTACTTTTATGGGCGGTAACAGCTCCTCCATTTGGAGGAAGAAAGTTCAGTTCTTCAACATCATTTAGAGAACCACGAGATACATAGGCTGAAATCCCATTCTTGTCTTGTTCAAACAGACACACACACACACAGAAACATGGAAGAAGACGGGGAAAGAGCGAGAAAAGAGAGGAGAAAACAAGGAAAGAGGGAAAGAAAAATGGCGCAAGACATGGAAATAAATAAAATTTAACGCTTATGAATACACACTCTGCGGCTCTCTCCCCATGCATACCCCTCTCTTTGTCTTGTGTTTTTCTCCCTTTACGGGACAGGGCTTAATTCCTTGAAGAAAATATTTGGAAATTCGGGCGTGGAATCGAACCCACGAACTTGAGAATGAGATTTTGACACGCTGACCACTTAGCTACACAGACCATAACAAAGAAGTTGTTAAGTGAGCCATTAAGCTAGCTAATCTCAGTCGTTTATTCATATACATCCTAGCTTTCAGTGCCTACTCTACACGTTCTCATTGTCACTAATTTAAGATAATCTACGTAAAATGCAAAAAAGCCATTATTAATAATAAATATATTGTGTAGGAAAAAAAGAAGAAAAAATCTTACTGGAATCGAACCAGGATTTTATATTTCGTAAGAAAACGAGGTACCAATGCTCCACGCTGGGCGCTGGCAATAGGAGTTCTCGCCGTTGTATTTACAGTCATTCCATGACATCTAGCCAACACTGGAATTTACATTCAGAGAATAAGCCACGTACTTTTAAAACCTCAAAAACCGAAGTAATAAAAGAATCCATAGTGCCGGTCACGAATTTTGTTTCCAAATCAATCTTGCCATTTGTACGATGCTCAAATGGAAATCACCTTAAACTAGTTGTAGTACAATTTTAACAGCAATTTCATGTATGCCCCGCCGGTAACAGGGGGTTTCGCTCCCTTTCGCGGCTAACGAAGCCCAGTCCCCTTCGAACGCATCCTCCATTCTCGCAAACCTCATTGTCGATCGGTGTGCATTCTGCCCTGATAGGTTTATACCAGGTGTATGTATAAGTAGTTTCCGGTTTACCTAAGAGATGGCGACAGCGAAAAGTACGCAGCGTATTCATTTGAAACATACGTCATTTTGTTCGTCTGACATTAAACTACAAACACACATAAGTTGAGTCCGCCAAACATTAGCCAAACAAAGTCATCGTGTGCTGGTAGAAACACATGGTGAACACACTCCATCGATTAGAACATGTGAGACATGGTTTTGACAATTTAAAAGTGGTGATTTCAATGTGAAAGACAGTGCGCGCTCTGGTAGACCACAAAAGTGCGAAAACGAGCAATTTCAGGTGTTATTGGAGGATGACCCAACTCAAACTCAACAGCAATTGGCAAAAGCATTAAATAAATGTGTCACAAGAAACAATCACCAGACGTTCACGAGCAATGGGGAAGATCAATAAACTGGGTAAATGGGCACCACATGATTTGAATGAACGTCAAATGGAAAATCGCAAGGTCACTTGTGAAATGCTGCTTCAACGCCACGAAAGAAAATCCTTTTTGTATCGAATTGTGACGGGTGACGAAAAATGAATTTCTTTTGAAAACCCGAAGCGGAAAAAATCGTGGCTTTCACCTGGCGAAGCCGGTCCTTCAACACCAAGGCCAAACCGCTTCGGCAAGAAGACCATGCTTTGTGTCTGGTGGTACCAGAGCGGTATTGTGTATTATGAACTCTTGAAGCCCCGCGAAACCGTTAATGCACAACGCTATCGCCAACAAATGATTAATTTAAATCACACATTGATCGAAAGACGACCGGAATGGGCCCGAAGACATGGCAAAGTGATTGTGTTACACGACAATGCGCCGTCCCACACAGCAAACGAAGTGAAAGACTCCTTGAAATCGTTTGGATGGGATATCCTTCCGCACCCGCCGTACTCCCCAGACCTGGCGCCTTCTGACTATCACCTCTTCGCATCAATGGGGCACGCGCTAACAAAGCAGCACTTCAGCAATTTCGAAGACGTTGGAAAATGGCTCGACGAATGGTTTGCCACAAAAGACAAGCAGTTTTTCTGGCATGGTATGCATCAATTACCTGAAAGATGGGCGAAATGTGTAGAAGCCGATGGCCAATATTTTGAATAAAACAAAATTAATTTCTCTTGAAAATTACGTTTTTTCTTTACAACAAAAACAGGCAAAAACTTATGCATACACCTGGTATACATCCTAGCTTTTAGTAGCTAAACTCAACATTCCCATGGTCACTTCTATTTCAGTAATTTTAGATGAAAGAGAAATGAAAGAAAGCAATTATTAATAACAAGTGTCTAGCAGGGTAAGATGGTGAAAAGTGCCTTAGAAGGAATTGTGATAAAAGTACTACCATATTCAGCATCAAAAATGAAGGGTCTCCACCAAATTTCAGCTCAAAAGATGCTAACCTAACCTCAAAATAAAAGAAAGTGTGTTTTTTGGTAGTTTAGCGATATCTCGGTCGAATTTGAACCTACAATGACCTTTTTTAAATTGAACATTTTTTTCAAGCTCTACAAGATGGCAAGTGTTTCATTTATGTTGGTACCAAATTAAAATTTTTAGAGATTTTATAAAATTTGAAAATTGAATTTTAAAAAAAATAGACAACAGTTGGCTCGAAAAAAAAATGTATTTTTAGTGGTTCTAAAACCATGATTTTTTAGATGTTTTGAAGTGGTAGAACATAACAAAAAATAAGACAAGTGACCGGGATTCTTACGCAACACATGAACTGTAAATAGAAGTTCGATAGCGCCTTTTAGCAGGTCGTCTTCGTGGATGACTGGTCCAGACGACTGCTTCTTGAGTGAAAGGTCTCGGGTTGGAGTCCGGCCCAGGACAACATTTTTCTTCTTTTTTCTTTCAAAATATATTTTTATATATTCATATTTATTATTTAATAATTGCTAGGATGTATATAAGTAACTGATTGCTACTGAAAGCTAGGATGTCTCTGGATGAACACCCGGATCGCATGGGGCGCGCTCTCATATACAGTCACTTTATAAATTCTTCAATTTGCGCACCCCATGAGTTTCTATTTAGTAATGCATGAAAAAAAAACTTTTTAGTACGAAGTGTTTAAGAAGAGGATGTCTTCAAAATGTTTTCTTATTACGACTGTCTCGACCGTGAAAATGAACATTACAGAAATTTTGATACTCCGTCCCCCAACGGCGCCGCCGCCAAGCTTCCTTCAGACGCACCGTTCCCCCTTCTGCACCTCGCTCGGTGTGAATCCAGATACATAATAGCTTTCAGTCGCAATCAGATATTTATGTACAACCTAGCAATTATTAAATAATAAATATGAACATAAAAAATACTTTGAAAGAAAAAAAGAAGAAAAAGTGTTGTCCGCAGCGGGACTTGAACCCCGGACCTTCCCTCAAGAAGCCGAGGCTTAACCGGTCGTCCACGAAGTCGACCTGGCAAACGGCTTTTCGAACTTGTATTTACAGTGCATGTGTTATATAAAAAGCCCGGTTACGTGTTTTATTTTTTGGTTATGTTCTACCACTTTAAAACATCTGAAAAAGATCATGGTTATAGAACCACTAAAAATACATAACATACTTTTCGAACCAACTGTTGTGTTAGCTTTTTAATTCAATTTTCAAATTTTCTAAAATCTCTAAAAATTTGAGTTTGGCGCCAACATAAATAAAACAATTACCATATTGTAGAGTTTGAAAAATCTTCAATTAAAGAAAAGATCATTGTAGGTGCAAATCTGACCGAGACATCGCTAAACTACCAATAAACACACTTTATTTTATTTTGAGGTTAGGTGAGTATCATTTGAGCTGAAACTTGGTAGAGGGCCATATTTTTTTATGCTGAATATGGTAGTATTTTTTATCACGATTCCTACCAAGGCACTTTTCACCATCTTACCCTTTATTTATTCGACGATTTTAGACAAAATAGTGCCCACTAATATAGCAAATAACAAAAACCACAGGAAAAATTAAAGAAACAATAACATATTATGCAGTAATTCGGCAGTATAAGTTCAAAATGTACGCTTATAAATATTATTATTTATATCCTCGGCTCATTCTTAATTGTCAATTCTCAGTGGTAGAGAATTCTCATTGGCGTAGCATTCTGGAGGTCCTGGGCTCAATCCCAGTGGCCGACCATCCTGTCTGAGGTTTTTCCAAGGATTTTCCTCAGTCACACCAGTCAAATATCGAGATTCCAGCTTCAACATAGCCCCTGGCCGACACCTTTCCCAATTCTTTCCCCTTCCTTAACTCGGCCTCAGCCGTAGATGCCTAAAGGTCTTAAACTAAATTCAAATTCATTGTCAATTCAAAGTGTGTAATGTTAATTACAGGACATATAGATGAAATATAATTTTAATATCTAGTGGTAGAAGAAACTCACAAGTAGAAGCAGACATGTTATTTGAAAAATAATTTGAAATAAAATTTAAAAATATATAAAATTGTGTTTACCACGGTCTTAACTCATAAACTAATTTTTTTTAACAAATTGGATTCATCAAGATTTGAACTCGCGACCCCAGACAAGAGAGACCAGCACGATAACCACCAGACCAGCGCGACTTGTTTATTCTGATGATAAGAGCACTGTATTCGTTGAGACGATCGGTGTTCTGCGGGTATCTGGTTTCATAATAAAACAAGTATGATATTTTCCATGTCAAAACTTTGCCTTTATATACTTCAGTTAAAAAATAAAAGCTGAGCAAACCAATAGGTTTTAATTAAAAAACTAGAAACCTTTAACAATTTCATCAACTATATACTTGAACAGACACAGAGAGTTGCATAAACGAGACAAAGTCTAACGAGCCAGCTATCTTTTTTCTGATTGGCTCCTGGCACCCAATCCCATACCGTCTATAAATGAATTTTTAATTAACAACATTAACTGATTCCTGTCCCCTCCTTGTTCTTACTACACCTATGGATACCCCAACGTAGGTTGAAGTAGTAGGAACAGCGGGTGGACAGGAAGCAATGAATATTGTTAATTAAAAATTCTGTTTGTGTAGACGGTATGAGATTGGATTCCAGGAGCCAATCAGAAAACAGATAGGTGGTTCGTTAGACCTTGTTTTGTTTCTGTAATTATGTGAGACTGTTCATGCCAAGAAGTTAGTTTGTTGATGAAACTTTTAGACGTTTTTAGTTTTTTTATTAAAACATACTAATTTGCTCAGCTTTTATTTTTTATCTGAAGTATATAAAAGAAAATCTTTGACATGGCAAATATCATACTTGTTTTTTACGAATACCCGCAGAACACCCGTAGTTCAAAGCCTGATGAATCAAGAGTGGGTTTATAAGTTAAGACCCTGGTAAACACAATTTTATTTATTTTTTAATTTTATTTCACATTATATTTCAAATAATATTTTTTCAATATAATATTATAACATTTCTGCTTCTACTTGTAAGTTTCCTCTACCACGATATAATAAAACTGGATTTCATCTATATGTCCTGTAATTAACACTACGCACTTTGAATTGACAATGAATTTGAATTTTATTTATGGTCTTTAAGCATCTAAAGCTGAGGCTGGGTTAAGGAAGGGATTCGAAAAGCTGTCGGCCAGAGGTTATGTTGAAGCTGGAATCCCGATATTTGCCAGGTGTGACTAAGGAAAGCCTCTGGAAAAACCTCTGTCAGGATAGTCGGCCGCTGGGATTGAACCCACGACCTCTAGAAGGCCACGCCAATGCTCTTCGCCTGAGGGTTAACAATTAATATTGAGCGGAGATATAAATAATAATATTTATAAGCGTACCTTTTGAAGTTGCACGGCGAAATTATTGCATAAATGTTATCGTATCTTTAATTTTCCTGTAGTTTTTGTTATTTCGGATTTTTGCGGGCCTTATTTTGTCTAAAATCGTTGAATAAATAAATGGTCTAGCAGGGTAAGATGGTGAAAATTGCCTTGGTAGGAATTGTGATAAAAAAATACTACCATATTCAGCATAAAAACTGATGGTTCTCCACAAAATTTCAGCTGAAACATGGTAAACTAACCTTAAAATAAATTAAGTTTTTTTTTGTGTGTAGTTTAGCGATGTCTCGGTCGGATTTACACCTACGACGACCTTCTTTCTTTAAATTGAAGATTTTTTAAAACTCTACAAGATGGTAATTGTTTCATTTATGTTGGTGCCAAATTCAAATTTTTAGAGAGGTTAGAATTTTTGAAAATTGAATTTTAAAAAACTAAGACAACAGTTGCTCGAAAAAATATGTTATATATTTTTAGTGGTTCTATAACCATGATGTTTTTCAGATGTTTTAAAGTGGTAGAACATAACAAAAATAAGACACGTGACCGGGCTTCTTATATAACATATGCACTGTAATTACAAGCTCTAAAGCGTTGTTTGCTATGTCGCCTTCGTGGACAACTGGTCAAGACATCAGCTACTTGACTGAAAGGTTCCGGGTTCGAGTCCCGCCCGGGATAACACTTTTTCTTTCAAAATATATTTTTATATGTTCATACGCGCTTGCTATAGGTAGTTAAATGATTGATAGCTACTGAAAACTAGGGTGTGTCTTGACGCACACCGAGCGAGGTGTTCAAGGGGGGCACCGTGCGTCCGATGGAGGCTGGGCAGTGTTAAACGCGGGGAGCGCATTTCAGGTTAGCGGGAGGATACGCTAAAGTGCTGTTGGTATATTCCAACTTGTTTAGGGCGGTAGTTTGGTATTACAGACAATCTCATTTGGAGCACTGTCTCATGCGCATTCATTGGCCAAACAAATCGCACAGTCTCAAAAACGAGACTGGTCAAAAAAATCCCAACTACCATTTTGCATTGTATGCGATTTGTCATTCGGGATTGGTCAGTTATGTTGACGATTAAGGAGACCAAGCTCTCTGCCCGAGCGTTGTTAGCATGGTCTAATAGTTAACGTGTGTGAAAGCTAATCCTGAGGTCCTGGTATCAAATCCTGGCGAGTTTACATTTATATAATTTCTTTTAATGTTTTTTCTTTGCTTATGTATATACGCAATTTAATAAAATTAGTAATCGAAGTCAGGTGTGGGTTAAGTAAGTCAGTTTCGGTGCTTTTTATTGCACAGGAGAATGGAATAAATGGTAGTTGGAAAAAATACAAAAAGGTGATTGGAAAAAAGTTGTGACCGGAACGTGTTCTTCAAAGGATTGTGCTGTGTATAACACGCAGATTTTTGTATGAACTAATTGATAGGCTCCGACGCCATCTTGTTTCAATTTCGCGTGTTCGCACCGTAAATACAACGGACAGACCTTCATTTGCAAGGTTCTCTCGGTGGCCTGGTGAATAAGGTGTTGGGGGTCTTGAATGAATGGACCCGGGTTCGAATCCCCGGAGGCGCATTTTTTCTTAACAAATATATTTTTATAAACTCAAATTTATTATTAATAAGTGCTTTATTGCATTTTTCGTATATTATCTAAAATTAGTTACGATGGGTTAGGGTAGGTTAGGTAAGGCCAGGTTCGGTTATGTAGCTTTACACTTTCGTTTCTTTATTTCAAAATACATTCTTTTCACAAGCTGAGTTGTGCACTTCCAAAGGCGTGCAACACGAACATTTTTGTTCTCCTCACCTTGAGGCAGGCGTGTGCCTGGAGATTTCTGGATTGCCGGAATTCCGACATTCCAGGAAGCTCCTTTGTTCCCTCTGCTATAGCATCGGTTGTTGCACGAAAATGAAAGCAATAATTAACAATAAATTTGAACTTAAAAAATATATTTAGAAAAAAAAAGTAAAAAATGCCCCTTACCTCCCGGAATCGAACCCGTTATTTTTATTTCGTAAGCCAACGTTTTACCAACGTGCCACACCGGGAGCTGGCCACCAATGTTCTCGGCGTGATGCTTACTGGTCATCACATGACATATAGCCAACACATGACTTTACGTGGATTAACTTTCAGAGAATAGTACATTTAGAACTTCAAATAGTCGATTAGAAAAAAAAAACTAGCCGTTAGGATTCGATTACGAGACCTATCGATCAGCTTTCCGACACGCTGACCACCAGACCAAGCTACGAGCTGCTGGACAACCCTTCTTAATGTTATTTATAGTCCAAGGAATCCTGCGCCCATGCGAGAGTGGGCGCCGTATTGTTTCAATCTGAGCTTCCCTGGTGCTGTGGAGGAGAGCGAATGGTTCTGAATTAAAAATTTGTCTACATAAACAAAGCAACTTTTAACGAGACAGGTATCTGGTTCCTCATTGGCCTTCTGCCAGCCAATCCTATATGGTCTTCACTAACTGAACCTTTAACTAACAACATTCACTAATTTCCTTTCACTCGCTGTTCCTATTAATCTATGGAGTATGCATAGTATTGACAAGGACAGATACTAATTTGGCTTATTGGTACGACGTTGGATTACTAAATGAAAAGCCATGATTCGATTCCCCGTGCGGGGGCAAATTTTTCTTCTTTTCTTTCAAAACGTATGTTTATACTTATTATTAATAATTGCTATTGGCTTCTTTTTCGTAGATTATCTTTAATTAGTGACAATGGGAACGTGGAGAGTGGGTACTGAAACCTAGGATGTATATAAATAAACCACTTAGAGTAGCTAGTTTAATGCCTGATTTAACAACATATTTGTTATGGTCTCTGTAGCTAAGTGGTCAGCATGTCAGACTCTTATTCTCAAAGTCGTGGGTTCGAATCCACGCACGGATTTCTAATTTTGTCCAAGGAATTAAGGGCTGTAAATGATATATCACGATTGCTGCTGAGAGATTTATTCCGTAAAGGGAGAAAAACAAAAAAACATATACAGAGAGGGTGGTAGAGAGGGAGACGCATACTGTATTCATAGGCGTTAAAATTTCATTTATTTCCATGTCTTGTGCATTTTTCTTTCTCCTTTCCTTGCTTTCTCCTCTCCTTTTCTCTCTTTCCCCGTTTCTTCCATGCATTCTCAGTTCTTTTTTCTCTCTCTCTTTCTCTATATTTGTGTGTGTGAACAATGCATAGTGACGATTCCTGCATGATGTTAATATTATCGTTTTCCTTTTCTTTGCATTAATTCCTATCTCTTAGAACTTAACGTGAACGGAACTTCTGTCAATCTGTCTCGTGCGTCTCTAAATAATGGTCAAGGATTAATATTTTCTTCCTCCAACTGGAGGAATAATCTGGCATGACATGATTTTGCGCATATTTGTAATGTCATGTTGGTTATCTAGCTATTAGGCGTACTGTGCAACAATTCTTCTGGAGGAAAAAGCTACTATTTCTTATAATTCCAACCTCCATTTATTATTTTATGTGACTGTAAAAAGTAAATGGAGGTTAGACGCATAAGAAATACAAGCGATTTTCTCCATGAGAATTGTTTCTCTGTACATCTAATAGTTAGACAAGCAACATGACGGTAGAAATGTGCGCTAAAACTTGACATGCCAGGTTATTCCTCCATTTGGAGGAAGAAAGTTTAGTCCTTGAGCATTATTTAGAGAACTACGAGAGAAGTAGACAGAAATTACATTCACTTTAAGTTCTAAGAGATAGGAATTTAAGCAGAGGAAAGGAAAATAATAATATGGACATCATGCAGGATTCATCATTATGTTATGCAAGAAAACGTGTCTTGTTCGAACACAAACACACACATACAAAGAGAGAGGGGAGGGAGAGACAGAGAGGGTAAGGATAACTTTGTGTTCCTAACTAGAAAAGTAAATCATTTGACAAGGCTATTCTTTTATCCTTTCTTTCTCTCTCTCTCTCTCTCTCTCTCTCTCTAACGTTTTAGCTCTGGAACATTCACACGCACATAAATAGTGAGTGTGTGAGACAGTAGCAACGGTGTAACCGCCCGCCCGCGAGGTGTGCAAGGGAGCATGGTGCGTCCGAAAGGAGTTGGGCGGCGTGAACCTCGGGGGGGGGGGGGCGCAACCCTGGTTAGCAGTAGGCATACACAATTTAACGCTTTTGTCTTCGTTTTCTAAATTCAATTTTCAAATTTTCTAGCCTGTCTACAAATTTTAATTTTGCGCCAACATATATTAAACAATTACCATCTTGTAGAGATTGCAAAAATAATCTTCAATTTAAAAAAAGGAAGGTCATCGTAGGTGAAAAGTCCTACCGAGATATCGCTAAACTGCCATAAAACACGCTTTAATTTATTTTGAGCTTAGGTAAGCATCTTTTGAGCTGAAATTTGGTAGAGAGCCATCATTTTTTATACTGAATATGGTAGTATTTTTTTATCACGATTCCTTCCAAGGCAATTTTCACCATCTTACCCCGTTAGACTCTTTCGGCTTGCACTTTGGTTTAAACAATATATAGGACTAAGTTGGTGCTTTAAAAAGATCAGCTCTGAACTTAGTCATTCGTGGCTCATGTCTTTCGTCGGCAATATGGCGTAGGGAAAACCTGCTGGACTTCGCAGTACTAAAGCAAATCAACGTATATTCAAACCCTGTTGAAGCCCAGGTTTTCGTACAAAGCGATCGTGAAGAATCTAATAATTACTTCTCATACAAAACGGAGAATCCTTCAGAATGTGGAATCTAACTGAGTCACTATAGAGAAGTAGACGATTTACAATTGTTGGTTAGGAATCTTAAAATAAAATCTATGGGAGTTACAAAGACAATTAAGGAGACGTCATTGATCTGAAGTATACACTTTTCATGTTATTATTCTTAGAAACAAACATTATACCATGTATTAAGCAGCATTTACGCAGCAAGTCTGTGGAGTAACAGCTAACGACTCAGACTTTCAACGGGGAGAGCTGGGTGCGATTCCCGACCAGATAGTGTCTTTTTTCGCATAAAATAATGGCTGGAAACAGATATTAATCTCCGGTTCGAGAACTTACGAGACACCAATGGCGAGGATCATAGTAAACAGTGTGTGTGTTCTTTAGCGTGATGATACTGTAGTTATCATATTTTTCATTGGTCTTTCTCTCTCCCTGTCTCCATATAATGTCTTTGCTTCTTTCTCTTCTTCTCTCTCTCTTCATCTTCATTTCCCTATTACTTATTCCTACTCTGTCAGGCACACTCACTCTTTATGTGCGTGTGAGTGTTCCAGAGCTAAAACGTTAGAGAGAGAGAGAGACTGAGAGAGAAAGAGAGGTTTAAAGAATAACCTTTTCAAAGGATTTACGATTCTATTTAGGAACACAAACAGTTATCCTTACCCACTCCGTATATCCCCCCCCCCTCTGTGTGTTCGAACAAGCCAAGTTTTCTTCCATAACATAATGATGAATCCTGCATGATGTCCATATTATTATTTTTCTTTCCTTTGCTTTAATTTCTATCTCTTAGAACTGAACGTGAATGTAATTTCTGCCTAACTCTCTCGTGGTTCTCTAAATGATGCTCAAGAACTAAACTTTCTTGCTCCAAATGGAGGAATATTCTGGTAGGCTATGTCATGTTTTAGCGCACATTTATACTGTCATGTTGCTTGTCTAACTATTAGGTGTACAGTGAGACAATTGTCATGGAGGAAATCGCATCTATTTATACATCTAACCTCCATTTACTTTTGTACCGGTAAGTGGCTGTACAATGGTACAATGTTAAAATTCATCTTGAGTGCACGCTGTTCTATAAGACGTAGAGCCAATCTTTTCTCTGCTATGTCAGAAGGCGTTCAATTATGTTTATATGCTGAGATGCCTACATGTTTTGTTTTAAGTATTAGGATAGTACACGACATACCACACGCGTATACCGTGCGTTTCACCCATAACGTCTAGGAACGTAGTTAATTCTGTTTAATACCTAGTACAATGAAAGCAAAAATACAACAATACTAGAGGTACTTCAGTGTGTAGTTAACTCTTAGATAAAATTAGAAATATTGTTCTGTCTTAAGATATTATTCAAGAGCTATTTGTGAGACAAAATAAAACTATTACAGGTAAATTATCTAGCCTAGAAGTTACACTTTAGAAATCAAATGGTAGACCATGTTAAGAAATGAATGTGAGATTAAAGTTAGTAATGTCATTTGGGGTATTCCCGACAGTTGAGGAATTCCAACATTTCAATGCAACACTGTAGATTGTACAATAGTTAGCTAGGGGAAGAGACTTCGTCGCGTTCCGAATCTCTGCAATGATTTATGAGTTCCTTTGTTGTGAAGTACCAAAATCACATTTGTAAGGTAAGTTGTCCAGAAAACGTGACTAAAATGACCTTGTTCTAAAAATAGAAGATTCGATTTATTTATGAAAGTCATTGAACACTATCAAGGGGTAAAGGCACAGCTAGTTTCATTTCCTTTAGTCAATGGTACAAAGTCCAGGAGTTAATATATTTCTAATATTAGGCGTTTTGGGGGCAATTCCGACATTACGTTGTGGGGTACTTCCGACGTCTTCACCAATAGCATATAACTGTACTTTCTTCAAGAAAATCTGTGTGATACTATTCGTGTAAAGTATAAAGATATCTCTCTTCATTTTCCAAAGCAAATATAGTTCGTAACTACTACTGAACGACTTCGAATACGATGAGTCTTACTACAGCTACAAAGGCGTCTCACGTTCCCTGATACATGTTGCGGAACAAAAGTTATAAATAGATTTGAAACTTCTGCAATTAACCCAGTAATAAAATCTCTGAGAGTGCATATACTTCTTCAGATGTTCATTACGAAACGCAGCAGGAACTATCAAAATCACAGTGTAATTTGAATTGATTCTAATTGAGTTCTTCCACCCAACTTTTGTTCTTAGAGTTATCGGGAAAAACTAGTGATGCAATAACATTTCTTTTACATTTAATTCTCTTTAAAACCATTTCATTTTAAGATAATATGTCACATATCATTTCCACACGCAATGTTAATTCATCATAAACTATTACTGAGTGCATAGTGATAGTTGTCAAATATTTACATATGTTTTCATTTGGTATCGCAAGTGCTTCAATAAAGTGTCGGAATTCCTCATGTATTGGGGTAATCCCGACGCTTCGCACTAGTGTAGAGCGACGACAAATTCGCTCGAAAAATAAAATTAATTTATTTCTGAACATTACATACGAAAATAAAATGTATGAAAAGTCATGTTAACGGTGTAGATCACCCCCGCCATCTTGGTAAGCAATTTCCATTGATTTACATGGGAATTGTTTTACTCGTCTTATGTCTCTCAGGAGCGTAATTTTTAATTTCTTTTCGCCTAGGCAGTGGTTTTCCGTGAAAGTGGAACTTTAACGCCAACATTCAACTGAAAGGGTCCTCAGTCACGTTTTAACAATTAAACTCAATACAATTTAGATGAGTGGGTCTGAGGAGAATTTTACGCCTCACGCTTGTTCTCGACAAGCTATTCTGGAAATAACTCAGTGCTCTTGCACTAGTTTCATTTTAACGCCCTCAGTTACCAGAGTATTCAGATGTGCAGAGTGGAACATATATTAAATGAAAGAAGTGACAACAGGCTTTATGACAACGTGCAGAAATTTCATTAAAATACGAGAAATGCTTAACGCGTCGGGAATACCCCTGATAACCATGCATCAAAGAGTTATATTATGTAGGCCTATACATAAGGAATATGGAAGTTTGGACGCAGAAAAAAATTCGGTGCAGGATTTTTCTGTGCAGAAAGCTCCGGCACAGAAAATTTCGGTACAGGATATTTCTGTGCAGGAAGTTTTCGTGCACGGAAGTTTCTGGGCAAGGAAATTTCGGTACAAAAATTAGAAATCAATTTTGTTATACAAACGCTCTTAAAAACTATAACGTTCTAAATATTAATTCTTAATAAATGCTCTTCTTAATAATAATTAATTGTATTAAATAAATAATGAAGTCAAATTATCATTTTAATCTGAAAAACTGTTTTGATGTTTTGATGAGGAACGGAAACAAGCAAAGCAAAGATGGCTAAGTAATAAAAAGAGAAGCAAATACCATCCACTACAGTAATGCAAATCGCAACGCCACACGGGGTTTTAGAAACAAAAAGCGAGAATATCTTAGAAGATTCAGAAAATAGAGGAAAACGGCAAGACAAATAACATGCGAGATCCGTACAAAGGGTTAAACTTGTTAAAGAAAGGTTATCAGACTATTACCGATCCAGGGTTTGGTATATACTGTTGCAGCTTATGGGCAACAGCTGCAGTTTTACTTATCGTACTTCCCCCCCTGATGCACACGAAATTCCTTTACTGTTATTTCTGTTTAATGATCTCCTGTAAAGGTTTTATACATTGATACAAAAATTAATTCTTTAATTCCTTTCTTCATTTACACATATTTAATTATCTAATATAACGATAGTTTCATTTGAAAAACTTAACGGGGGAAGAGGGAGGAAAATTAACAGCGACCGGAGCGTTGCCGCTCGGCTATGGCAACCCGAAGTGAGAGAACGGCTGCAGCGAGCTAAGTTCCGTTTTTTATTTAACGGTCAAACCGGCATCGCTGTTGCCATAAGAGCAACAGTATACTCTTAAGTCTGGATGGATAATAGATGAACGTGGAGCCATGATTAGAAATGAACGCGGAGATCTTAAAGCGAATTCGACTAAAATTATCGATGTGTGGGAAAAAAAATAGACAAACTTCTTAATGTTTAAGGGGGGAAAAGAGAGGAACTAAAAATCTGTACAGCAGAACCAAGGATACCTGAACCTAGCGAGATCGAGAACGAAATGTCAGTAAAGAAACTGAAAAATTTCGAATCACCAGGAATAGACAGTATTGCAGCCGAATTAATTAAAGCGAGAGGAACGGCACTAATCAAGGAACTGTATAAATTGATAAACGCTATGTGGAGAAAGGAGGAGCTTCTAAAGCAATTGAAAACCTCAATAATAGTTCCGGTTTATAAAATAGGCGATAAATCGGACTGTAATAATTACCGCGAAATTTCATTAGTTCCAACATGTTACAAAGTACCGAGTAACATCTTGCTAACTCGCCTAAGTGTATACGTAGATGAAATAATTGGAGATCACCAATGTGGATTTAATAGATCCACTTTGGTTGGACCAGCCTCGCCTTCACACAAATCTTAGAGAAAAATAGGAATACAATGGGACTGTTCACTAGTTATTAATTGATTTTAAGAAAACATATGATTCTATCAAAAAGGAAAGGAAAGGAATTCCGAAAAAATAAAATTGTTCAACTAGTGAGGATGTGTCTCAGTACTCATACCATAAGCAGAGTACGGATAGGTAATAATATGTCAGATAGTTTTGAGATTCGCAACGGATTGAAACGCCTCGTCACCATTACTGTTAAACTTTGCCTTAGAATATGCAATTCAGATAATAAAAGAGGAAAAAAAGGGACTATCACTGAATGGTTTGAATCAACTGTTTGTATACGCGGATGATGTAGATTTAATAGGGGACGATATAGATGCACTACAAAGCAACACCGATGTCTTAGTAGAAGCGTGCGATGAGATAGGTCTACAGGTAGGCCTAAACATAGATAAAACAAAATATATGATAACAAGCCGAAACACAGGGAATGAAGGAAATAAAAATATAAGAATTAAGGATCAGGTCATAGAGAAAGTAAACAAATTTAAATACTTGGGAACATAGGTAACAAGCAAAAATGAGGTCACCGAAGAAATAAAAAGTCGCTTAGTATCGGGGAACGCATGTTTCTATTCAGTCCAAAAACTTCTAACATCGCGATTAATATAAAGGAAATTGAAATTGAAAATGTGCAGAATGGTTATTCTGCCGGTAATATTTTACGGCTGCAAAAGTTGGAATACGACCCTAGCAGATGAACATAAATTACGTGTGTTTGAAAATAAGTTCTTGAGTAAGATATACGGGCCGAAACGGGACGAGATGACTGGAGAATGGAGGAGATTGCATAATGAAGCACTTCACGAACTTTACGACTCACCCGATACTGTAAGAATAATGAAATCGCGACGACTAAGGTGGACAGGCAATGTAGCTCGGATGTGGGAGAAACTAAGATTATATTCATTCCATCGTGGTTGGTAAGCTGAAGGGAAAGAGACCGTTGGGAAGAACAAGATGAGTTTGGGTGGACAATATTAGAAGAGATCTTCGAGAAGTAGGTGTTTGTGATGAAAATTGTCTTGATTTTGCTCAGGATAGAATTCTATGAAGAACGTGGCGATGAACTTGCGAGTTCCGTATTGGACCAGACTGTAAGATCCGAGCCTGAGATTTCGTCATAGAAGATATGTCAGAGGAAGTGTCTGAAACATTCTTCTTACAATGAATAGATTTCTCGAAGCAGTAGTTCTCGAAGCTATGCCTCTCATAATACTTTGCATATCTATCCAGTACTTGAGTCATAGAAGATAAACACTATTCTATAATGTTACGGAAACGCTTAAAATGAAAATTTTATAAAACGTTGGCCAGGAAGGAGGAAAAATGTAGGTTTTTTTTTGTTGTTGTTATTAAATCGATTTTCGTTTTTCCTCCTCTTTTTCAACAAGTTATCGTTATTTTCGCAACAAGAAAACAAGAAAAAGGCGAGAAAAGAGAAAAAAAGAAGCTTTTATGAATAAAAAGCAATATTACACGTCATTTCTTCCCCCCAGAAGTGCTTAGTCATTCCAGGAGGGTGTGAAAGGTTACGAGGAACAGATTTCTTTTGTGGTTTGTTGCCGTCTGAGGACTACGGATGCCGCTCTAGCCCTCTGGCGGCCAACAAGCCAACTTCTGTCAGCCCCGCCGTGCGGTTAATTACAAAGAGGCCCGCTTCGTAATAACTCTCTCTAGTACGTCTCGGCGCTCCATTATTAACTGGCCCACAACTGAGCATAATAAATATTATTCGGGCCGAAAATTCCTACCGAAAGAGGTTATTTTCTACAACAGAAGTAGAGAAGTCCTGGGAGGTAGTGGGGAGGGGACGAAAAAGAAGTGGTTAAGGTATTAGGGAAAAGAGGTGTGGGGGTAATTAATTAGACAATTTGGGCATTATTTAGCATGCAATGGAACGAGCTACTGGAATTACAATGGAAACAGGGGGCCGGAAAAACGCCAAGGTAGATAATTAAAATCATGAAATGCATAGAAGAAAAACAAGACCTTGGCAGCGGGGGGAGAAGAAGCCAGAAAAAGATGGGGAAACAGTGAAGATGACTAGAGATACATACTGGCCGTAGGGCAATTTGCCGGTTTAAAAACCCAATACAGTTATCAACTGGATGAAGGAAGGTAGGCAACATAATTGTGAGGCGCGTATTGCATCACACAATTGAATTTTAATAGTAGTTCTTTTTTTTTCTTCATGACCATAATTGTAGTGTTTTGTTATTGTTCGATTTGCCAAAACGACTTTAAAATTAATTTGCTTGAAGATTGAAAAGAAGAAAAAAAAAACTCATAGGCTTTCCAAGTCTTAACGAATACATAATGTGCGCGCACATATACATACAGTAGTAAGTACCTAGGACTTTTGGATGTATTTAAGGATATTTATTATATTTCGTGACTAGTTAGGAATACTGAAAGACTAATAATTTATTTATTTATGAAACCTCCCTTCCCAAAATTACCCATAATCCCACAAGCACAGAACTATTTCTACTATAGTTCTTAGTAATATCATATGTCTCATAATAAGGTTATTATGAGATCTATGGTAATATTTCTCGATGTATGTGGAATATGCCTGTACTAATGCGGTAGTCCATCGATCCCAAGATCGTGGCTTCGAATCCCGCCTCGGGCATGGATGTTTGCCTGTGTGATTTTAGCTTAGGATTTAACGTAGTTAGGATAAATCAGTATATTCAGTAATAAAGGAATCAGTAAACTTAAAGTAATTAAATCCCGCTTAGGTTTTACCTCAGCCACACCAGGTACCTGCAACTTAGGCCCTGGTCGACATCTTGCCGTCTCCTTTCCCCCCCTTCTCCCGGCCTGAGCTAAAGGTAATAAATAAAATTCAAGACTTTACACCACATTGGGCCTACAAAGTATATCGTTAAAAGAGAACTAAATTAACTGTAGAAATTAATGAAGGAATGCCTTTTTTTTGTTGATATTATTTCGAGTATATTTTGATGAAATTACAGACATAATTTTGATTCCTTTTCTTCTATCTTTTGATAACAGCTATATACGCAGCGGACATATATTTCGTTCAACTTGTACACGTTGAATGATTGGTTGTTTGCTAGTTGGCTTAGTTTCTTGAAACTAATTTGTCCACTTTTGACACACAACCAATCTTCCACTCTGAAGAAAAATTTTGAAAAAAGCATCTCCACCTGTTTTGAAATTGAATTTATTTATCGCTTTAGGCATCTATAGCTCAGGCAGGGATAGCCGGATAGGGTAGGGGAAAGGATAAGGGGAGGAATCGGCCAGGATATAAGTTAAATATACATACACTCTGAAACTATATAGGTATAAAGATATTATTTTCGTAATACAATAAATTATAATTTTAAAAAAAATCTTGACTTTATTTCACTTTCAGATGGCAAGGTGGCAGTTCTTCAGCGTCTAATAGTCTCATGTATGGTGGAAACGGAGAATTCTGGACAAATATTTTTATTGGAAGAGAGAGAGAGCGTGGTGGAAATACGAACACCCTTCAGCTCCTAAAGGAGTGCATTTTTTTTAATTGGGAGCATATTTATATATCAAATAAATACGAACAATGGTGGTTGAAAGTGTTAGTATATTAAGCTTAATTGCTTTTTTGCAGATGAAACATTTCATTTCTCTAAATTAACTTGAAATATTACATACCTTCATCTTGCAGAGAATATTGAGTATGGGGCATTAAAAAAAATTCACGGATCTGGTGTGGTGTTCGTCCCGTATCCTACGTTGACATAGATATTGTAGTGTATCGTTTAATATAGACTATGGTGAATGTGTTGAGATACAGTTGAACATAGAGATTTGTTATTTTTATTGCGTTTCAGAAGCTGCTGTAGCTTGAAAATCCTTCCGTGGGAGGCCATAGTTCAGTGAACGTGTCTCAGATTACGAATTCTACCAAAAGAGACCAACGAATAGTGATACAATTTTTGTCAGCCTTAAGGATAATCTAAAGCAACGATCTCAAACAAAAGATGGCAGCACTACCTCCGTATGTCTAATGTATTTTTTTTTTACTGTTACACGAAATTTTAATGCTGCTACTCCTACAAATTCAAGCCTAGAGAGTTCAACTTTCAGGGAAGAAAGTTCATAACCAATTCAAGAGCATGATCGATGCCGATTTTTAATTTTCTTTTTTGTTCATTGTTGAAAGAGCTTTATTGTTATAGGTTTCGATATTCACAACAAGAATGAAGCGATTTCAACAATGAAGGAAAACGAAAATAAAAAATCGGCATCGATCATGCTCTTGAATTGGTTATGAACTTTCTTCCCTGAAAGTTTGAATTCTCTAGGCTTGAATTTCTAGGAGCAGCAAGAAAATTTCGTGCAACGATAAGAATACATTAGAGTATTAGACATATTTGGAGATAGTGCTGCCATCTTTTGTTGGAGATCGTTGCTTTAGATTACCGTTAAGATTCAACGCTTGCACAAAATCATCGCCACATACAATTTATGGAGATGTCTGTGTTTCCAAAATAAAAGAGGGGGCTTGGAACGTCACAGGTTTTCTTGAGACCTGAAAGTAAAACACGCTGTCACAGGTTGGTTTCAGTCACAGTAATGTGAATTCTTTGCGCAAGGCACACATTGGTGGTTCAGTAATAACGCATGGTGATTTCTTTTAACTGGTCTCATCAGTGTCTGTTCTAGACGCCACGAATGAAAACATTTTGAATGCTCCATATACATTTATTGAAATAACTTTGTCTATTGATACCTTTGTTAA
>JAGDQP010000854.1:107410-140382 GCA_022664845.1 Lepisma saccharinum
GTGTGTGTGTGTGTGTGTGTGTGTGTGTGTGTGTGTGTGTGTACACCAACAAAAATACACACAAACACATAATTGAGAAATAAATTGATATGCAGTGGGTGGTCTTAATTGGGTCCTCTACGACGTAATGTCTTAACATGAAAGACACATTGTTAACACTGCAGAGTGAAGAAAATAATAAACAGTTCTTGTGAGTTAAAACAAGCAACTTTTCAGAAGCTCCATTGAAGAACTTTATAAAACCGTGAGTGACTCAAAGTTAACTCGCATGTTGGTTGATTCACGATTCTTTACGATATATTACAGTGTTTTATACGGTTCTTCCGTTCCGCAAAGCCTGACGGGAATATCAAATAGAAAAAAGAAGATTAAAACATAAGAAAATTGGTAGATGGGATTAAAATGAACCATATAAGTCGGATGGGTACTGCGAAAGAAAGGAGATTCATTCTGTTAAAACTGAAGAAGACGTGGGACCAGTCTGTCTGCTTTTCTTCCCCTCTCGTCTCGTATTTTCATTCAATTTTGTCGTCATCCTTAGCATCTTTTGTTTATTGGTAGCTCCTGTGAATAACATGATAATTTGTGTGGCCTCCAGGGTGGCTAATCACAGAAACGCACACATAGCAGAAGCATATAACTAGAAAATCAACTCTTTTTTCCTCCACCAAAACAACATCAATTTGCAATTCTCTCATGCGACGAGAAACGCCTAATTACGAATAGACAGTCAATCCTGTATAATCTGGCTGGGTGGCCTTTTTCTTTTTCTTTTCTTTTTACCTTCTGTGTGCCTTTAATCAAGAAATTGCGATTTCTTGCCCAGTTATACGCAAGTCTACGCTGTAAATCCCAGGTGATCTGAATATATCTTCCAATTCGATTTGCTTGCATTAGCAGAGACATACCGAGCAAACATTGGTAGTAGTCAAAAAGATTATCTTCCTTACAACACACACACACACACACACACACACATATATATATATATATATATATATATATATATATATATATATATATAAGCAACTATTTCCAGCAAATATAGGACAGCTTGAGTACAGTACAACGTTTAGACTTTTAAATTTAATTTTCAACAGAGCTAATCATTATTTTTATACTCTCTCTCTCACACACACATTCACACACATACTATACATATACGAAGGCTTACCTTCGGTCTCCACTCTTCTAGTCTATAATATATTCTCAAGTTCTTAAACGTCTAACTTACCTCCACACTAATACAAAAAATTAAATCTTGAAACCGTTCCCGTTGGCCATGCACTATCTTACCGAAACCATTTCCGTCTTTACGGTTTGTAATAGCCCATTAAGTTGCAAATGGAGTTCTTTTCATTAACCGCAAATTAAAATGTATAATTAGATCAGCAAATTATCTTTGGTTTCTTTCTCATCATTTTTTAAAATAATTTATTTTTGTCAACAGTAAAACGTTTTGTTCATGTACTTATAAATATTATGTTCTATTAACGGTTGTATGCAGAGACATCATCATGATAAAAATTGAGTTCTGTGTTCCTCTTACACATAATACAACTCTAAACTAACACATTATTATCTCTTTTCCTCAGCCAAAGATGCCTAAAGACCATAAATAAACTAAAATTATTTTCTTTTATATAATATGTCTGTTTTCATAGTATTAAACTTAGGCATTTGTCCATGTGTTGCTATTTGTCCTAATTTCCGAAAGATAGAAACTAGTGTTGATATAACTTGTGAGTTTCTTTTAAGTTTCCTATTAAAGTGAATATTACACGGAACTATGCTATCACACTTAGGAAATGAGTTTGTTTCTACTTTAAAGTTGCATTTCTTAGTGGTATGGTTTATATCTTACTTGTAGATATCATCACTAGTGATTACGTTGTGGATCTAGGCGTCCCACAAGGATCTATCCTTGAACCTTAATTACAGTAACATTTTTCTTACACTATGTCTACCAGTAATACAAATTATTAAAATTTATATTTGCTGATTGCGTAAATAATTAAGCACATTTCCCTGAGATAATTATTGTATAAATATCCTAAATAAACTCCAGCGTAAAGGGAAAAGGATTTCCAAGAATTCGATTATAATCGCACTATTTTCAGATCATGATTTTATTGAGATGAGCGAGCGTACATTCACTTCGCATTTCTTTGTACAAATAGGTCTATTTCTCCAAAATTTTCTGGACCAATAATAATCCT
Organism: Lepisma saccharinum; assembly: GCA_022664845.1. Taxonomy (NCBI): domain Eukaryota; kingdom Metazoa; phylum Arthropoda; class Insecta; order Zygentoma; family Lepismatidae; genus Lepisma; species Lepisma saccharinum. The sequence goes on from JAGDQP010000854.1 coordinate 109,630, forward strand.
AATTTCATACGATAATAGTGGTATATATTGGACAAGATATAAAAGGTTTCTGATTAACGAGCGGCTATGTTCGTTTTCAAGATACAGGGGTTTCAACTTGCAGCCAATGGCAGACTCCTTACAACATTAAATAAAATTGAATGTTTTAACAATAACTCAGAAACGATGTAGTAAAGTAAACCCTACTATCCGGCAGTTGATTTGAACCTATCTGATGGAAATTAGGGATTACAACATTATGTCATTGTTGTTAACCTACTATCAAATTCCATTTTCTAAATGGCTCTACTTCCGTTTACTGAATATTTGCTTTCCCTACTGATGATAAATATGGTATAGGTGTAATGTGTAATGTTGTAAACTGTATACCAGGTAAACGTTGAAATTTCAGGGCAGAGGTTTTCTAGATTTAAGTGTTATAACATTGCGTGATTTGCATGAATCGCTTTGATTAATAAACAAACTAATCAACAAATATCCAGGACAGTAACCTACTGACCAAATCCTTCGATCCGATTCTGTTAGGTAAACAACAGTCGTGGTAGTATTTAAAGTGCAGCCCAATGCTCACATACAGTAGAAATAAACTCTGTTTCCCTCGTAAAGGGGACCGATGCAGTTTTGCTCCGAAGACGTTCCTCAAATCTTCAAAGTATTATAGAATTAATATTGCCGGAGAGAAGCATCCTATGTGAATGGTTGAACTCATGTAGGTCTACTTTATGTGTGGACTCCAGAAGTCAAGGGGTCTAAGTGCATTTTCGAATAAAAACGTTGTAGGTAGGTAATCTTTTATACATAAGCCGAAATATAAATGACACAAAAAATGTCATATTTTGAACATGGACACATTAAAATCTTAGGTTTATTTGGAAAAAAATATGACAATTTTCTGTCGCATATATTTCGGATTATACATACAAAATTACCTCCAACTTTTTTATTCGGAAATGCACTTAAACCCCTTGACTTCTGGGGTCTATATATCATAAGAACAAATGCTCGATCATAAGCACCAGAAATCTATTGTACTGAACACGTGGCAAGATTTCTGTAACAAGGTTTTAACTATCCATAACAGGACACAATCCCCATTTATCGAGGATCCAGTCAGCAAGACACTGGTAAGAACCTATGTTCATTGTTCAAATCTTGCTTGAGGCTTCTTATTTTACATACTTTTCTCTAACTCATAATTGTTCGTCGTCTCCTCAAATCTCGCAACGTTAATTTAACACATTTCCCGATATCACACAATGATGCAATTTTGCACAGCGACGTAAGTCGGTTGACAATACAATATTCCATTGTTATATTTCTATATATTTATATATTTTAAAAGCATATATTTTTTTAAATATGGACTTGTTTATCCTAAAATAAATACTAGCCTGCAACGATGATGCGTTTTACTGGTTGCAGATCATTTTAGGATTTGGATCACATAACTTTAGCTTGAGAAAAAGGTATCCAAACACCGAAATAACTTGAAAAAAAATAATGAATTTTTTTAAAGACATCCTTTTTAAACAATTTATACTAAAAAGTAAAAATTAATTTTCTTTAAGCACGACTAAAAAGAAAAGCATGGGCGTGCTAATCGAAGAATTTATAAAGTGACTATATATGAGAGCGCACACGTGTTTTTCTTTTTAGTCATGTATAAATAATATTAAGTTATTTTTACTTTTTAGTACGAATTGTTTAAGAAAAATGTGTTTTTAAAAACTTATTATTATTATTAGAAAGTTACTAGAAGTGTGCACGGATCTATGGTTGCCTAGCTTCTCCCAGGAACGTTTCGGAAAATTTTAAACAGTGAAGAATACATACATTTTACCATTAACATAGACAAACGTCTACATTAAAACTTTAATTTATTTAAACAAACTGCTGTCATGTTCAGTACGAAGCTTAGAGCTTCAACAAATCTATAATACTATTGAGCCATTTATTGCGTACGGTATAAATTAAGTACTTTTAACTCACCATTGCATTACACAATATAGAATAGACAATACTGAATGTCTTCGTTTCAGAAATGTTACATTTTTTAATAGTTTATAGTTTAAGGAAGGTAGACAAAGAATTTTGACACCATGTAAGCTTGGGCTATTTGTAAAACGTGACTAGTCGCAGATAGGATCGGCAATGGGGAGGCACGTGTGCTCGAACTTCACTGCCGACTTACTTCTTTCTCCAGGGGTTTCTCTCAGTCATACCAGGAAAATGCCGGGACGGTACCTTCAAACTAAATCCTGACTGACTCCTTACCATATCCTGGCTGAGCCAGAGATGCCTAAAAGTTATAAATCAATTAAAAAAAGACGATTTAAACTTTACGGAGAAGGTAAGCAGCGAAAGAAACAGAACAAGCTCCAAGAACATGAAAATATCGTACTGCTTGGTATTTGAATGTTCTTATACCACTTGCATTGAAGAATGGATTTAGTGTATAGTATGTCACAGGTGGAATCACTTATCTTGTTCAGTTGCAACATACGATATTTACTTCAGTGCTCAGTGCGATGAATCAGACTGATCAGGATGTCCCGTCTTTGAAAGTATACTGTCCCAACTTACGTTACCTGTTTCTTAAGATGGGACAATTGTAATTTAATAATAAAAAAAAAACATGTACATTACTTTTGTTTTTTTCTTTTCAGTGTACGAACATTGAAGAGAAATGTCCAAGTTTTTAATGTATGTATTTCCTTTCTTGATAATACTTTTTTTTTTCGTAATAAATAGGTATCTCAAAAGTGTTTCGACTTTGGCAACTCTCTCCTATATGTCCTGGAGTTATACTGTTTATTTCTCCGTCAACAGGCATACCAGGATATGCAAAGAAATAAAATTTCATTGATGGATTTTGAAGAAGAACATTCAAAGTGAGCAAAAATTTACTAAACACTAACAACTACTCGCACATACGCACAGTTGCTGGCGATAAACAACAAAATAATCCAGATGTGATCCAGTTAATGAAGTACATATAACCAGGCGAAGCAGCAGCATTCCATTCTATTACGAAATTTCCTCCTGGAAGACTCATACCACTCAACAAGAGGTCGATGATGAGGTACAATTCCGGTTGTCTAGTTGTACACGTTGAGGACTTCGGATAGCCTCTGCAGAAACAAACAAGTTTGAATCCCACTACCTACCATCCTAACTGGAATTTTCCAATTTTTCACTAACCGAATACCTGGATGGTAACTGAACTAAGGTTCTTGTTGCTAGCTTCCTCATTCGCAATCCAAGGATGGGTGCTCACCAAATATCGTCATTTCTTCCAATGTGAGACGGGGTTAGATTACGCCATAGCTACTTGTTTAGGCTGTATTTTTTTTTTTTTTTTAATAACGACATACTTTGATTTCTGAACTATACCACGACGAACTTCACTAATGTTTGGAGTCCGTTAATAAATAATATTAATTGTAGATTACATTGATACACAGTATTTGTAACTGTTTCTGGCAATTTAAAGTTTCTACAAGTCAACAATAATACAATTTCTATTTTTTATTACTTAAAAATTGACATGATCGGAAGCAGGGATAAATCATTAGACAACCGGAATTGTACAGAACGGATTAAAAGAACAGCATTGTCGATATACTCAAACTAATGGTAATTTTGTACGGATATTAGGGATTCTTGCAAGATTTTTAATTTTGGAAAGTTTAAAGGCAAAGTTAGGGGAGTGTAAGTAGAGTTTTGCAGAGTTTCTATGGATTCTTAAAAGTTAAGAATATAACGATTTCTGATCTGGCACCTAAAACTGTTGTCACCCACGGAGGAGTTTCAGAGATGGCGTCCGCGACACTTTGTTTTGTAAGTGGAATGTCTGAATGGACATTCAGGAAAATGTGTACAAATATGAATAATTAAATGGTGAAGAACATTGCAGAAGTTGTCAGTAATAATAAACGGACCTATGTTCATACAAACACTTTTATTAATACACTAATGCCAGTATGTACTTAAAGTTTTGTTACTCACCTTAATGACACCTCGGGGTATGTAACTAAAGTAAAATCAACAATATTTCAATATCACTGTCCTTAATAAGTGATTTTTTTATTCATTTTCTTATTTCCGTTGCAGGGTAGTATAGCAGAGATTCTCAGTCGGAAAATAATCATCTGGTACGGAAAGCTCTCCTATAGCGACGCAGCGAGAGAGATTCCTAAGGTAGTTGGAATATCTAAGAGGAATTCCCAAGCAGTTGAAATCACTTAGGAATCAGTTTCTACGAGAACACGGAAAAAGGCAGGGATTGGTAAACAATCTCTCTTGTGGGGATTCCCACCCAGTGCAGGGACAATCTCGCTGTCGTTGTTGAGAGGACTGCTTCATGGTTCGTTTAGACTGAACTTTTGGTGAATATACTTATATGGTGTATCACGGACGTTGGGAGTTCATCCAGTGATTTCAAAAGACATAGGTTGGAGTTGACCGGATCAAGACAGCGAACGTTCACCCCAAAAATAAATAAATAAAAATAAAGTTAGGGTGTGTGCTCGACGATTTGGAGGATTGCGTAACAATATAATACTTCGAATTCAAACCAGAAAATCAGATACAAAAATTGAAACTACCTGCTTTAAAATTAAATGTTATGTTAAATAAATGCCAAAAAAAGAAAGAAATTTGTCATAATGTATTAGATAAATGAAAAAAAAAAGTACTATTCATAAAATAACCCACAACAAAGAAAAAAGATAACAAAACACTACAAAAATATAGACTTAGAGTGAATCCGGTTACGTTGACCTAGTGTATTATACAAGTGTTGCAAACTCAACAATCCAGTGATTACAAGTTATAGCTGGACAAGAACACAACAGATAAAAAATAGAATACAACTGGCGCAAGAGGAGTAAATACGAAACCTCAGTTGCTGAACCTCAAACAAGAAACAAGGAGGGGTGAAACCTTCCAATCTTGAGAATTTATGTTCTACAAACTTTCTATCCTCAAAGTTGTAAAGGGCAGGGTACAGGATGATATTTTCGTTTTAATAATAAAAATAAAACATTTATCATCAGTTCCCACAGTTATCTAAAATCGCACAATTAGCGATAAGGATACAAGAGATACAGTTTAATTGTTAATTTTAAGGCCTTAGGCCATCTTAGGCTCAGGCCGGGATAGGGTAAGGAAAAGAATGTTGGAAAGCAGACAGCCAGGGCTTATTTTTGTAGATACCATTCGAGCATTTGCCTGGTATGATCAAGGAAAAAGCATAGAAAAACTTGTCAGGGTGGTCAGCTGCTGGGATCTATCCCAGGACCTCCCGAATGCTAAGCGAACGCTCTACCACTGAACCACGACCGCTCGGTAAGAAGAGATACAGAATAGAACTTAAACAAGTCTCTGCCCCATAATTATTACATTGTGGATAATAATAAATCGCATTATAACGAAGTTCCTACTCAATGAGAAAGTAGGAAGTTAGCAAAACCGTAACAAGAAAGTGGGAAAGTTGTTATTTAGCGAAAAAATAACCAGAGGACAGACCGGTGAAATTTTCAGAACCTAACAGTATACATTTTTCAAGAAGCCTCATGAGAAGGCCCAAACGGAGTTTAAAACGAAATCAAATATGTTCTACTGAATAACAAATAAATTAGTCAAGCTGAGTATGTGTTGTGAACAGCTCCAAAGTTTCTAGTGACCGCAGGATGATATTTTAAGATAATTCACATGGAAACCTACATTTAGTATTATTTGTGTACTTACAAATCGTTCCATTTCTTTTAGACTACATTATTTATTTACACGTAGTTAAATTTCTTGGTAAGTGTGTGGTATAGTCAATTATATCTTGTATAATAGCAGCAAACCAATATTGAATATATGATATTTAACACGAACGTTAGACAAATTCTTTGCGTTAATGCAATGTTGCTAGATTGCGCAACTTTTGGACATACAAATTTTAATATAAGCCATTTTCTACGATTCTGAGTGCATAAAGGCCCGGTTTGTACCTTTCCTTTCCTTCACCCACGCACCAGAGTAAAGTTATACAAAGACGGAAAGACAAGGACAGAGTAAAGTTATTTGCCTCCGAAGCATTTGAAAAATTCAATGATTTTAAAGATATTGTGCTATCGTGGTCAAATATGTGTATGATAGAAAAGTAAGTTAAGTGCCCCCCCCCCTCGCACTCGCCCCCACTTTTTTATTTTTTTTTAATAAATATTTCATAAACTAAGAGCATTATCAAAAATATTAGTACATAACGCACTAGAACTTACAAATTACTATGAAATACAATGGATAGTGGTCTCGAGATCTTGTCAACTGATTAGTAATACGTTTTCAAAGATTATGACGTCATTATTTAATTGAAGTCTCAGTACTCACAAATTGACAAGATCCCCAGATAGCTGTCCATTGTATTTCATAGTAATTTGTAAGTACTAGTACGCTATGTTCTAAAAAAAAAAAATTGATAATGCTTTTAGGTTTTGAAATATTTTTTTATAAAGTTAAAAAAGTGGGGGGCGGGCACGAGGAGGGCCCTTAAAAATCTAGAAAACTTTCCCTTTTCCGTTCACTATGTTTTTTCTTGTAAATTTGAGACTTAGTTTATTTGATTTTAGTTATATTTTACGTAAAAGCCCATTAATTTTACATAAAAAGCTTGGGTAAAATTATCTGTTTCTTTTCCACAGCAAAGTTAGAAATTACGATTAGCTCTTTAGAATTATCTGGGTAGTTTTTGTTTTAGTTATTCGTTAGGATTTTTCATACGAAGACTTTCTTTACGTCTAAATTCAATAATAATAAAAAAAAACAGTTTTCTGTTTGTGATCTTGCGTGTCGACAATTTCCCGATTGTTATTCAAAACATGCGTTAGCTAATGGTAGATGACAGTGCGCTTTAGTAACATAGGAAAGTGCTCCTCTCTAGTTTGAATAGGGGGAACTCATTGTATCTGGCTGGATCATGCAATGAAAGTATAAAAATGCATTTCTTATAGTCGTGTTGTCAATATAATAGTGATTACCGAAGTAATATATAAACATTTAAAATAGCCTCGCGTAACCCCTCATCAAGCACACCGCTGGACATAAATATGTAATTATATTAAAGGGAATATATATTTTATGAGACCTAATCGCGATGCTAGTTCGACATAAAATGAGACTTCCCACCGAGGGTTGAACCCGTACTCGATCTCACCGAAAGGTAGCGTTAAGCTCTCATATAGACAAGAGTTGCAAGTCTGTTTAATCTTGAATCAGTAATTAGCTTTACGAAATTCGGATCGGCACTGGTAATGGGAGAGGGTTCGAGTTCTGCTAATGCACATCCTGACAAGTTCTACAGTTGTTTTTATTATCAGTTCCGCTAAGCGAATGCCGGGATGACAGCTCGAATAATGCCTTGGCCACCCTACCTTTTCCATCCCTTTACCCGAGAAAGTGTCCGAGTGATGTTACTTCTCCAACTTCTGAGATGCTTAGATGCCAGTCCAGGGAATAAACGTTAATTAAATATTTAAAAACAATAAATATTCTATTCAATAATTTACGTTTTTTTTTTGTTTTTTTTTTTTTGTTATGTATATCAATACGCGATAGAAGCTCGAATTTGTTTCTTATTTTGTTGAATGAACTGAAAAATAAATACTAGTTCGCAAGAAAAATGCATAAATTTCGTTGTGCACAATATTCTCGTTTTTTTTTTTTTCGATTAGCATGCTATTATCTATTTCGTTAATTGAGTTGGTAACTGATAAAAGTTTAGAAAACCAATGTAATAGCTACAATATAGAAAATCTTACTAATATTTTTCTCGCAGTATGTACCAAAGCTTGTAGATTTGTTTGCCAGTATAAAACGGAAAAAAGAGGATTTTATACGAAATCTTGATACTTGCTACAAACTTTCTTGAGCCAAACTTTTAAATTGTCGTTATTTAAAAATTTGATTCCCTGTATAGCAACCAATTTATTTGGTGCTTGGTGGAAAAAACAAAAACTGCTCCAGGCTATGTTCTATGTTGTACAGCAGTCTTTTGAACAGTAAATCATTATGTTCAGTATATACAAGTGTACACCAGAGAATGGTAATATCACAAAATTACGTACTGTAACATTGAATATTTAACCCTAACGATTATGTGTACGAATAAAACTGTGTTGTTCGTCATAGCTCGAATACATCGTAAACCAGACAGACACTTACTGTTGCTGTGTTAATAATTTTCTTTTTTGTTCTTCCCATCTAACAATCAGATGAAGCAAATCATTGGTATACAGAAATTGGCTTTAGATTTGCGAAGAAAATTTACAAACGCTAAATTACTACAGTAAATTATTTTGCAATGAACTTTACATAAATTGATGATATCTAAACCTGACTGGAGAACTACAAGATGGCATTTCGGCATGCAATAAACATATGAGAGAAATCTAGGCGATATTAGAAAGACATTATTATCCATTACTTAAAGTAGAAAGAAACAGGATAATATTGTATATACGAAGAAAATAATATTAAGCTGACAGAATTAGCCAATTCAAACAATTAGCCAATAACAATTCTCGTTATTGCTTCTATAGAATTTTTTTATTAGTTAAATGATTAGTAGATATCAGTAAATGGTGCGAACCTGAAGCGGGACCCTGGAGAGCCATGTCGCGTCCTGGTATCGATCACTGTCTATAATCGAATACATTCTATCTTCTACGTAAAGGATTCTGAATGTTATCACGTTCTTTTAATTAATCTTTCCCCTTAATAATAATAAAAAGAAAATCTTTGCAGAAGGGGTAATATGTCAATGTACGATTTCCAGAGACGGGGAAATTTTCCGCAGAATCTAGAATACCATATTTTATATCCGTTCATATTCCAGGCTTGGGGGGTATTTCGGAAAATAGAGCTAGGGAAGATTTTTTACAGAGAAGGGAAAACCCCAACCACTCCCCACTACAAATCAAACGCTTGCCATTCCCCAACCATCCCATTATATTACGGCGAATGGAATAGATTTCTGTACCAAACAGTTTGCAGCTTGGACACAATATTTATTTGTGTGACCCGTAAGCAATTGTTCTTTGACTTCCCATGGTAAAGATGCTCCCAATAGCAAACACTTATTACAATATGAACCATCTTACTTTTCTAAAAGTGTAAATCATCAGGTCAATGAATGCTGCTTTTTCCGCCTACCTAAATATAGACTGATTCCTCACGGAAAACAAAAAAAAAAATCCAGTCTATTTGCTATTGTTGTTCTGTTTCATATTGACCACTATTTTTCACTCTTTTTTTTTATTTTTTATTTGGTGTTGTTTTGTTTTTCCATTTCAACTGGTGTCATGACCCATCTCGGTCCATTGCTCAGTAAAAGTCACAGTATGGACACGAGTGGAAAAGAGTCATGCAACCTCGTCACAGATGAAAGACGAAAATCTATCGAACATTGAGGTCAGAAAGCAATATAGCATTTTCCGCAAGCTCTTTCTTTCTTTCTTTCTCTCTCTCTCTCTCTTTGTCTCTCTCTGTCTTGAAAGAAAGAACACTAAAAAAAAAAGAAAACTTCCATGCTACCTGCTCTATTTTTCGATCATTTTTTTTTTAAAAAAGCTGTTTTATTTTGCTATACTACTAAAGCAAGTAATAATGATCTCTCCTCACTTTGGCAGAACTACTTTTCTCATGCTAGGATGACGTCATCAAAAATGGCGCATATCTACAGGTGATGCACATACAAATAGGTAGGTAGTTGATTGTGGTAATTCCTCAATAGTAGCTACTGTTTTGTGTTGTGAGAAAGTGGCAGAGGGGGTGAAAGATTGAGAGGGTGAAAAATAGAGTTCGTAAAAGCCAATCTCTCTCTTTCTCTCTCTCTCTCTCTCTCTCTCTCTCTCTCTCTCTCTCTCTGTGTGTGTGTGTGTGTTCACTACAATGTCCATTCATGGAGGAAGATGAAAAATCTTAGACCAGAATTTGGCTCAAAATATATTTAAAAAATTGCTATTGTCCCTTTATAAAAAAAAGTTTCACTAAAGAAGAAAAAAAAAGAAGAGAAATAACAAAAGATATTTTGGTGGAGGTGAGATAGTTTTGCGGGGGTGAGGAAGTGTAAAGGAGACAAGAAGAGTTTTGGGAGAATGAGGCTAAGAGAAAATAACTCCAGAGAAGCTAAGAGTGGGCTCAGTGATGCATGAAGTAGCTTCTATTCTTTACGGAATGTCTGGCCAACAATAAAAAGGAAACAAATACCGATTTGTCCATTATTTTGAAAAGGATAAAGAGGCGAAAGGGGGAGGTTATGTTACTGTTTTATTTTTATTCTCAATACTTTTCTGAAGCAAGACCAAGATGCTCGAACAGAGGGAGAGAGAGAGGAGGAAGAATAGAGGAGAACTTGGGAACCAAATCATCAAGGGAAGAAGAAGAGGAACTAAGATTAAGAGAGATAGATGGTTGGAAGAAATAAACGGAGTGGTGGTGAGAAGAAATTATCCTGAAAAAAAAAAAAAAAAAAAGAGAGGAAGTCAAAATTGGGAGTGGCAAGTAATATGATTTTTTGCTTTCACTACTTGCATTCATTGAGTTGACGAAATCAAGAGGACGGGAAGACCTTGATTATGAATGAACTAATCTTAACGCTTGTGGTGTAAAGGACAACGTGCCTTCTTCTTCAGCAGCAAACTCTTTTGCAATTAATGAAATAGGAGCTGTGAGCCTATTTACTACATAGATTTTAATAAAATAAAAATATTGGAAACGGAAATCCACAGCTACTACATAAAAAATTTCACCTTTTCCAAATTTCTGTCCTCACTATCGTCTACTATTGGGAGATCTAAACTGTTCCTTATGAACAAGAACATCATATATGGATGAAATTTTAAACAGTTTGGGTTGGAACTGGTACATTGAAACATTTCTGGAAAGAACAAAAAAAAAAAAAAATGAAGTGAGCAGTGTAAGAGTACTTCAGTTTATCAACTGCAACAATCTGATCCAATATGTAACAAATACACATCCAGTTGCATGAGGATTGTGTGTAAGTTCCCAATGTTTTGTGATATTTCTCCAGCTCTCGCACTTGAAGACCTCTGAAATAATGACGATTGTGGACAAACAGTAAGATCTTTATAACGTAGATCCGAGACTTCATGGATTTTATGCCCTTACGTCATTCATGGGTGGTGTTGCGTACATAATGTCAAGAACTGTACTGGAAGAAATGTGGGAACTGTGTACATATTATTCCACTCCAACAATGATAAATGGGAATTGTTGTAGGAGAACTATTCGCGCACACTTCTTAACTCAGCAGATTTATCCAGACCCTTTAGTGATCATTCTTAGGATGTTAATTTCTGAAAGTAGCAATTTGCTTTCAATGTTTAAATGTATTAATATTAAATACTTTTGCGTAAACTTTCTGCCTCATTCATGGATGAAACACAGTTCCGTACAGCACATATCCGTACAGGCTAAAATCTGTTTCGTTTCCGTACAGAGTACAATGACACAAGATGACAGGTACCTGTTTCCAGATAACATCGGCACATTTCCGTACATGTCTGGATGGGCGCTTTATCAGGTTAAAGCAGAAATATACTCAAAAGGTGTCCCTCGCACAAAACAAGTACCATACGCAAACTGGTTTGACTCGAAGGACACGTTGCCACGACAAGAGAGCAAAACTATGCAACAAAATTTTTACACTGACTTATATATGTAAGATCCACACAAAAAGAAGTGCCTTTTCACAAATTTTGTATTTTGCGAAATCTTGCAAAAACTTTTCAAACAGCTGAATATAAAATTGTTAATACATTGCCCGTTTCAGTTGGTGAACTGAATTTTATTTATGGCCTTTTGATATCTTTAGTTCAGGCCGGGATGGGGTAGATAGAGGATAAAGAAGCTACCAGCCACGACTTTCCTACCATCCTGGCATTCGTCTGGTGGAACTGAGTGTGACACTGGAAAACCTCATTTAAAAAAAAAACAATTCTTTGTCATTTTGATGTTGTATCTTGGAGGGATTCCATCAACCTTGAAATGATTAGCTTTTGGAGTTGTCGGAAACCCGGACAGGGAAAGATTTATTAATCATGAATGGCTATAGCTATTGAATGCAGCGATGAAATAATGATGTAACTAATGGAAATTATACATTAGGTCCATACTGTATGCACTGAGATGCTCTTTCCTTAACAAAAAAAAAAAAAAGTTTGTAAGAGTAAAATAAGAGTTGAAGATTCTCTACTCATTCAATCGTCCTAAATCCTCATTAAACAATTGTCAACTTGGATTCTTCTTCAGCATTTTAGATGCAATATTTATACAGGTTATGGAATCACTCTGTGTATCAAACCAAATAGTCTGAGATGACGTAGTGGAACGTAGGACTGACAACAAATTCGAGCCGAAAACAGTTTTAGACCCATTTGAAGGAAATCATAACGCTATACATAATACATCATACGCAGCTATTATCTGTTCAACTGACAAATTTAAGAATATTTAAAAATCAAAAGTTTGATTTTATTGTCATTTTTAACACAGAAGCAGGATTCGACAGCCAAACTTGGCAGGTGAAGGACTGACATGAAAATTAAATTTTATCTTCATAATTTGACTAATTCTCCTTCAATTTTGAGTTGCAGACGTTATAATTTGGAACTCAAAATCTTTTTTGTAATCTATATTTTTATTAACCGGAAGTGAGAGTGTCGCAAACTAATTAATAAAAACAGTAATTTCATTGTTATAACAATGCAATGAATACCGGTACATTGTTTTACGATTAGGAGCTGATGTCTGTGTACCTCACAACTGTCCAGCTTGTGGGACGTTCATAGATCAACGAGGCCTTCACGGTTTCTCTTGTGTTCGTAGTGCTGGTAGACACATGCGTCATGCCAGTGTAAATGACGTAATTCTTCGTGCGCTTATTTCAGTTGAAGTACCGTGGTGAACCATCTGAATGTAGTCGTTCCGATGGTAAGAGACCTGACGGTATGACTCTAGTGCCTTGGTAAAGAGGAAGATCTTTATTATGCGATTTTACTTGTGTTGAGACATATGCCCTCTCGAATCTTCCTCATTTATCTTTGCAAGCTGGTGGTGCTGCTTCCCGCCGAGAGGTCGAAAAAACAACAACAACAACAAAAAAAAACAGAGAATACAGTACGCTGTTAGATAAATTCATCTTCATTGCCATTGCAATCGAGTCAGGCGGTACTTGGATCACCGAAGGCTTGAATTTCATCAAGTAAAGTTGGACGACGCATTGGGCCTGTTTCCGGCAATGCTCGCGCTACTGCTTTCATATTACAGCGTATTAATATTGCAGTTCAGCGTGGTAATGTTTCTTCAGTTCTTGGAACGCTGCCTCCGGGGAAGGAATTGGAGGAGATTTTTCTTTAAACGCTGTTTCCCTTATTGTTGTTTGTGTCTGTTTTTTTTATTATTTATTTATGGTTGTTTCTTAAGGCTTTCTTGATTTTACAGATAATTCATGATGCGGTTATTGTTATCTCGTATGTAATAAATACATATTTATTTACAAAAAATAATGTATAAGTTTTAAATTTAAATGTGGATTGTTGTAAATAAAAATATTTAGATTTAATGATTTAAACATTGTAGTAGTATCTGCAGGAGTATTACTATTAGTAATAGTAGTTGTAGTAGTTGTTTTATAAGTAGTAGTAGTAGTAATGGTGGTGATGGTAGTAGTAATAGCCACCGTATATCGGCACCATGGGGGCAAAGCCTCCCGAGAATTTGGTCACGATATAGGTGACGCAGCACCACCACCCCTCCCCCCCCACAAAAAAACTTACAAAGTTAAGGGCGCAGCTCGCCAAGTGGAAGCAAATAGTGGTGAATGGCCCAATGATTGTTGCCAACGGGCGGGTACTTTTGCTAGTGGTAAAAAAAATTGATATTTCGAGAGAAATCAGAGAAGATGCTTGAATGCAAAATTTAGTGTTTCGGAGTTGATTTGTATCAATACCCTCTCGCTCCAATGGAAAACTCACGAAAGTCCAAAAATCTGTTTTTGCGAAGATCGATTTCAATTGAAAGGTCGTAAGTGAAAAATTTTGCAGTATATTTTGAAAATACTTGTCTTCTGTGGTCTTTCATATTTCGTATAATACTCCTTATTAAACTTTAGACAAAAACAATAGAAAAGAATGCATAACTCAAAGACATGCAATGGAGCGACGATATTATACATCAAAATGTGATGGGACCCCGGTGGCTCAGTTGAAAGTGTGCTTACCTCTGGTCGTCGACTAGATTCCTACTCATGCCATGTGGGCATCGTGGTGGACAAACACCATGTACGTGAGTTTTCTCAGGGTGTTACCGTTTTCTCACACTTTCTTCATTCCACCAATTCATCCCATCATCATCCATACGGCCTGAGCCATAGTTGCCTAAAGACCTTAAAATAAATTAAAATTAAAATGTAATGTCATCGGATTGTCAGTGTTGCCAAACTGGTATAAAGTTTTATTATTTCGAAGAATACTGCGTCAGTTTATTAGATATTTGGAATTCTGTAGTGAACATAAAGAACATACGTGAAACACAAACGCAGGTCCGTAAATGCAAAGTGTGAATGAATGTTACGCCAGGCTTGACATTGAAAATCGATATTTTGATAATTTATCCTCGTTTACTAGTCCCAGTTTGCAACGCTGATTTCTGTATTTCACATATGATGTTCATAACATAACTAAGGGGTATCAAATATCCAGTTAACCGAAGTAGTGTTGTTTGAAAAAAACAAAATTATATCAGTGTGGTAAAGTTGACAACTCGATGACATTACATTTTAACTTCTAATATCTGCTCTTTTGATACAAATCACTAAATCAGCTACGGATAACGATTTTCTACGTTATTCATTGTTTATGTTTTATCGAGAAATATTAATTTTATTTTCATTGTAATAAGCCGATTTTGTGCTAGAAGTTGGGACCCCAGTATCTAAAAAACGAAGCGGATTTCGACACATGATATATATCCACTATATTTACACTAATCATAAATCCAGTCAACGATGCTGACATCATATCAAAGCAAATTACAAAACATCTTAAGTCGACATTTTTCGTATTTGCATTTTTTTTTTCTGTTCGTCGGTATCTAAGTTCCAATGGCTATCCACTTGCATAAATATTACATGCTAATCCCACCACAGAAACCCTTTTTAATACAAAATAATTGGATTGTTTATTATCCTCCTGAAACAATACTCCGGTGGACTTGGGATGTTCTTCAATTCCAGTCTTCAAATATTGATTGGACCAACACCAACGGATTTATTAATAATTCCATATTGTTTACTATTCTCGGGTACCTAATAATAATAATAATAATAAATCACAGCCATATTCAATCCACTAGTGGATGAGGCCTCTCCCCGAAGGGAGGAGTTGGTCTACTGCTCCCACGCTGACCAGACGGGTTGGGAGAGGAGAGCCGAAGCTCTCACTGTGATCGCCACTGTCTTTTATTCACAGCAGCTCCCCAATTGTCCTCACGATGCTGGGTCAACACCGAAATATTTGAGCCCCCATCGGGAATCGAACCCGGGACCGCTCGCATTGAAGTCGAGCGCGCTATTTACTACTAAATAGATTACTAATGTAAGAAAACTTGAATAAGTAATAGTACGGCAACCAAATATATGTTAGATTTTTACTTGATCTCTTTTGTTAATTTAACAAGATTATATATATATAAAATATATATTATATTAAATAAAAGAAATATTATTAATATAATATAATATATTTCTCTCTACCCGGTTGCTTTTTATTTAATCACGGGAAGCTACTACTGTCCTCCGAAAATGACAAAAATCTCAACAATGTGGGAATAGATACGCCATGATCGGTGCTTGTCAGATGGTTCAGGTTTTCTCATAGGAGAAACCTTATTAAATCATTTCCCATCATATAGAAAATACATTGAAAATTGTCATTCATTTCAATGCATGTGTTACTTATTAAATTTAGCTATATTTCTTCCTTACTTATTAACTATTACCTAATAACTATGTTTCTTCCTTAAATTTTTAACACATATAACGTTAGAATGCAAAGAAATTGAGTCCTGCATTCCTTAAAAACAAAAACAAGAAAAAAACGAGTATTATTACATGTACATACATTTCTGTATTCATATTAAAATCAATATTTCTTTATTAATAATTCCTCATGCTGTTCTTAGCAGCCATTTCCCTGCCTGGCCTTCAGTTTTCTTTGTTGGACTTCCCTCTAACCTCAGGCATAGCTACACGTTTAGATATGGTACATTCTGATAAGGCGACCATCTAGACATGTACGGAAATGTGCTAATGTTATCTAGATGCATGTTCCTGTCATCTTATATCATTATAAGCTGTACGGAAATGAAACAGATTTTATCAGATTTTAGCCTGTACGGATATGTGATGTACGGATCTGTGCCAGATTTGCCCATATAGGTCAAAATTAAAGCATTTAGTATTTTAACGTTTCCAAACTCACCTGAACAACAAACACATCTTGTATGTACAATATATCGGAAAAAATATTCTACAATAACTTGTATTACTTTTCCCATCTTTACACACAACGCATGATGGAGAGTTTCACACAGTTAAAAGTTGTGTTACCAGTCATTTTTAGCATATCCGCTATTTTTCGGGTCACCTACTCTAGGACTGAAAATAGAGTACTTTTGATTTTCACAGTGTAGGATTCGGGAGATCGTGGATTCGATCGCAGCGGCCGACAATCCTGACTGAGGTTTTCCCAGGTTTTTTTTTAGTCACATCAGGCAATTGCCTGAATGGCACTTTCAACATAGTCCCTGGCCGACACCTTTCCGAATCCTTTGCTCTCCATTGTCTCGACCTGAGCCATAGATGCCTAAAGACCATAAATAAAATTTTAAAAAATAATTTGCACAAACAAATGAAAATATATCACTAAATATGCTGAATATGATGGGAAGCCACTATAGGAATGGGTTTTATATATATATATATATATCTTTTGCGACTCTCCTTCCATTGAGTAATTCAACAAAGAAAAATTACAAATTCCAACAATAAACTTACTTCTTTATTTATATTTCCCAGCAACTTATAAGTTCATGTGTGAAATGGCTTGTGAAAACAAGATCAATTCCTCCGTCATTGTAAGAAGTTATGTACACACAAAAAGTTTCTTGTATAGTCTATATATAAACTTCATCTATGAGCTTAATCAAGTCTTGTAAAATATATATATATTTATACCAGGTGTATGCACAAGTAGTTTCCGGTTTACCTAAGAGATGGCGCCAGCGAAAAGCACGCAGCGTATACATTTGACACATACGTCATTTTGTTCGCCTGACATTAAACTACAAACACACACAAGTTGAGTCCGCCAAACACTAGCGTCTTTGTTTTATCGTTCAGTGATCATGTCGAAGTTTGTGCCTGAAAAAGAACATTTGCGGCACGCATTGCTTTTCTTATTTAATCAAAAGAAAAAGGCTGTTGAAAGTCATCGTGTGCTCGTAGAAACATATGGTGAACACGCTCCATCGATTAGAACATATGAGACATGGTTCGACCATTTAAAAGTGGTGATTTCAATGTGAAAGACAGTGCGCGCTCTGGTAGACCACAAAAGTGCAAAAACGAGCAATTGCAGGTGTTATTGGAGGATGACCCAACTCAAACTCTACAGCAATTGGCAAAAGCATTAAATGTGTCACAAGAAACAATCAGTAGACGTTTATGAGCAATGGGGAAGATCAATAAACCGGGTAAATGGGTCCCACACGATTTGAATGAACGCCAAATGGAAAAGCGCAAAGTCACTTGTGAAATGCTGCTTCAACGCCACGAAAGAAAATCCCTTTTATATCGAATTGTGACGGGTGACGAAAAATGGATTTATTTTGAAAACCCGAAGCGGAAAAAATCGTGGCTTTCACCTGGCGAAGCCGGTCCTTCAACACCAAGGCCAAATCGCTTCGGCAAGAAGACCATGCTTTGTGTCTGGTGGGACCAGGGCGGTATTGTGTATTATGAACTCTTAAAGCCCGGCGAAACCGTTAATGCACAACGCTATCGCCAACAAATGATTAATTTAAATCACGCATTGATCGAAAGACGACCGGAATGGGCCCGAAGACATGACAAAGTGATTGTGTTACACGACAATGCGCCGTCTCACACAGAAAAACCAGTGAAAAACACCTTGAAATCGCTTGGATGGGACATCCTTCTGCACCCACCGTACTTCCCAGATCTGGCGCCATCTGACTATCACCTCTTCGCATCAATGGGGCACGCGCTCGCAGAGCAGCACTTCAGCAATTTCGAAGACGTTGGAAAATGGCTCGACAAATGGTTTGCCGCAAAAGACAAGCAGTTTTTCTGGCATGGTATGCATCAATTACCTGAAAGATGGGCGAAATGTGTAGAAGCCGATGGCCAATATTTTGAATAAAACAAAATTAATTTCCCTTGAAAATTACGTGTTTTCTTTACCACACAAAAACCGGCAAAAACTTATGCATACACCTGGTATATATCACATCTTAGAGAATTATAAGGAATTCAAGAAGGAGTTTGTTTAGATTTAGGTAGTAATCTCAATGACAAAATGATTCCCTGAGAAGAAACGGAATACAGCTATACTTCTGTATTCGAAGGAAATCTAAATGGTGAAGATTTCAAGAGATAGAAGCATTCTAAAAATGGAAAACAAATTCGTTGAAAAGAAAACTAATATGCGTCAAAATTTGAAGAAATTGAATTTCCAGGAAACTAGTACAGATTGCCATCTATTGGCAGTTTACAAGTTCTCGAATATAATAAGAAAATAAATAACACATGAGATAGAGCTTATGTGTTAAAGACAGAAGTACTGAAAGATCATAAAACTATGAATCGATTATTTTAAACTGTAACTTCTTGAGGTCATATTGTTATGACTCTATCTCAGTATTTGATCACCAGCCTACCTAATTTGGGCAAAGTAACTCATATTTTGTTCATTACAAGAAATATTGTTTTCGCAGCTAATGTTTGAAGATGGCTGACAGACTGCTGATAGCTGAGCACTGAAAGCAATCGATAGTATCGATTCGATACAGTACATGTCAATTCTATTTGATCTTCGAAGATTATTGTTATAATATAGCAACTTTAAAAAGTTACCAAAGGAAGTAGGCTTCGATTTGTGATTGAATATTGAAATAAAGATGGCGCTTTCCCTGTTTTTTAAAATGTACATTTCAAAGCACCATTAAGAATCAAGCTAAAACCGATATACAGAGATTGTATTACATAGGATAAGATAAGATAAGATAAAATGAATTTTATGGGCGGTAACAGCACTATGGTTTACGCCCGTCCTGGTATTACATAGGAGTCAATGATATTTGTGAACTTTATAGTTTCTCTACAATTTTCAAGTTTTGTTGCTTCAATCTTTGAGTTAAACTTAAACTTGAATTGTTTCTTTAATAATCAGAATTAGGAAATATAAATTAAACTTAAAATGTGCGTTTTTAAAAGAAAAAATTGAAATATTTCATTGTGAAAAGTAAAACAAGTCTATCTACCTAAGAAGCTAGACCGATGGAATATTTGTCTACATCGAAAAGAAAGTTGTGCTGATTATACGTATAAAGATTTAGTTTAATTCACATTGGCTTATTTGCCAGCCGTTATGGTTTGTCTAAGACAGTATGCTTTGAATTCACAAGTTCCTTTGGAATCTCGGCTAACGCATTTGTGTCATTACAAACTTTCAGCGTAAAATGGCAGTAATGCTGTAGTCTGAAACACCGAGTAAATAAGTAATCGATAATAAATAAAGTAATAAATAACTTAGCTCAAAATTAAAAACTAAGTTAGTAAACTGTTATTTTCCTAAATTCATTATCGTCGAAATGAAAAGTGAAAATTCTATTTCTTAAAAAAAAAATTAAAAAAATAAACTGAAGTGCCCTGTTTAAATAAACTCTCTTCCATCAGGGAATTCTCCTTATTGTTCGTAAATGTGGAATTGTTTGGTTGGATGAATAAAAACACACTCATGGAAATTTTTGAAAGACAGAACAAACTTGAACAAACATCAACCGTAGGTCCAATAGTTAAGAGTAGAGGTAAATTGGATGTGATTTATTTAGACCTTTAAATAAAATATATTCAGATTAGATACAAGCGGTAAAGCATGATTCCAAAGTAACTTAAGTAAAAAAAAAATAATTGAAAGCGCATTTATAATATCTCAGTAATAACTATGGGAACGAGAAAAAAATATTTTTCTATATTTTTAGTCAATGGAGTGAATTAACTAGAATGTGAACGTTTATTATGATTTTTTATATAAAACAAAGCTCATAGGCCAAAAATTGAACATACAATAATTATATGGGGCACTGACACGAAAATCACAATCGAGAGGTTACAACCCATTCAGAATTCAGAAATGTTTTATAAGACTTTTATGTAACAAATTTAGATTAAGATATTATACGTTTAGTTATGAGTATTGGTGTAATCGATTTAATTTACATGAGGACTACATCTAAACAATTGAAGGGCTTAGTGGAAAAAGGGGATATCCCACATAATTGTATTTCTGAGTTATTTATTTGCTGTTTTGTGTGGATTTCTCCTACTCTGCACATACTCTTAGACATTAAAATAAAAATAATTAAGGTATGAAATGCGTGTGCGTGACAGATAACGGTCTGATCCTTCGACTAACAGATGGTGTGAGCTTACATATTACATAGCTAACTAAGTTTCGGCAGAGTTGCGGGTTAACTCCTTTTTCTACTAAGCCCTTCAATTCATTGAAGATATCGTAAACAGAAAAATCAAGTGAAAGTACTTATCGGTTAATTTAAATTCAAATACCTTCTTACTACGTTAGATCACACAATATTCCTGGACCAGGGATCGAACTTACGGAATTTTAAGCTATTGATAAAAAAAGATTGTAATAGTTTTTATAAAAGAAAGATCAACTCAAGTGTTAACATTTATTACTCTTTTAAACTGTGATATGGCTTCAGAGTTGTAACATTAACGTATGCAATCGAAGTTGTAATGCTTTAAATTGAACTTAATTTTGCTAGTAATTGTAACCGATGGCACTGAAATTGTTAGCGCTATTTTCTCATTTTTGATCAGATTTTTGTGCTACGAACCTCTATAAAGTATGCACAATTGTACACATTCATATACCCTTCCATAACTATTAACTCAAATAATAATAATAATAATAATTATTATTATTATTTGACAATACCTTCCAACAATGAGTATGAGAGTAAATTAACTCCCAATGTGACCAAGGAAAAAATATTAAAGATCTATTTGTGCCAGTGTGTTAAGATTCCACGAAAGAAACAACAACGAATAAAAAAAGCTTTGGGACTAATGTGAATTCCAGCCTGTGTAACATCAATGCCACTATGCCAGGAATGTACTCAGAGCTAACCGAAAGAATGTCTGTTTAACACAAATAACAACAAGAGGAGAAAAAAAAAGGAAACTATCATTCTTAAGATGAGGAACAATGCTTAGAAGACTCAAAGAACACCTTAAGGACATGTCATCCTTTCGTTTTCATAAAGAAAAGCCGACCAGCGAAAGGAAAGGGTAGTGGTTGTAGCGAAGGAGCGACGCAACACAGCAGTCATTCATCACGACCTGACACTCTAATTGTCTTTCCAGTAGCAGAGGTTCTCTATTTATTAACATTCTGTCACTGGTACAGTTTAATTCCTCAATTATTTAGACAACCGAGTGTACAAATGTCACTGTTTTGTGAACTTTAAAACCAAGTATCGTATCAGCTTTGAGTGTATAGCTAGATGACAAATCATGTCAAACCTATATAAGACTTGTCAACCTGACGTAAAACAGATGACGGTTATATTTCGTTATAATCCTTTTTTTTTTTTTTTTTTTTTTAATGAAGACACAAGTTAAAAGACTAAAGATTACTTTTAAGTTAATTCTTCACAATACCAACATTTTCCAGGAATGATGTTTTTTTTTCGCCCATGGCAATGAGTTCTTTTTCTTTCCCATGTGTAGATATTTCCTGTTGTAGTTACCAACGTCAGCTGACTGCATTATAACAATACATGAGGGTCCCTGGTTGGCGGAACTATCAACACACTTAACTCGCTTTTTCTGGTTACTTTGAATCCAGGATCAAATCCGGTGGGTCTCGTTAGACGGGAGTTTTTACAAGATTCGTTAAATCCTTCATAATTGGTTTCATTTTTCTCTAACCTCAACGTTATAAGATTCTGAAGATCAGATTGAGCTACAGGTTAATTTAATTGTATGAGATTTAACAATGTTGTGGCTTACTTCGTCCCCAAGGGAATCACAGAGTGAATTGTTTTAGTCGAAATGGTACCTTAGGACTTATCTGCCTCACCGATCACTCTTCCGCATTGAGAGAAAGAATATCCGGATGAACCTAAAAACAAAACTATATGGATTGAATGGCATGAAACAAATTTTGTAAGTACGAAATATGAAGAGACGAGAATCTGTGGTTTCTTGTTACACCATACAGGTATTGCATTGTTGTACTTACCTTCCAAGATTGCAACGTATGTATGTAAGGATTCGGCATGGGAAAAGAACGATCTCACACAACATTATGGCAGAACAGTGTAGCATCTTTACTGCACAGTTCGACTGCATTTTACAACATGATAATAGAGACATACAGCCGCGAATTTAGATTGTTGGGAGTACAATTTACGGAAGGTGATAGCTCAAATCGATGACCTTGAATAAAGACAGTAATATGGTAGAAGATCAGCTCTGATTATAAATAAACGTTACTTATATTTCCTTTAGATACAAATAGTTGAAATAACGCCACTCTCTCACCAGAGATACCATACATTGACTCTTCCTGTATCAGACAGTTGAC
Source organism: Lepisma saccharinum (assembly GCA_022664845.1). Taxonomy (NCBI): domain Eukaryota; kingdom Metazoa; phylum Arthropoda; class Insecta; order Zygentoma; family Lepismatidae; genus Lepisma; species Lepisma saccharinum. The sequence continues at coordinate 132,615 of JAGDQP010000854.1, forward strand.
TGGTCTCCAACTCAGAATTTGGATAGATCATGGCTGCTACTGACTGAGGAGTCGAACACACGATACCTGTATAATAGCAGTAGCAGTCATCATAATAGCGTCCAAGCTAGAGTGTAGACTTGGGATCAGTCTCTAATAGACAGTGGGAGTTGAGAGGGGGGGCGAGGTCCCTGGTCTACTCTTCAGACCTGCGTCCCCCCACACGAAAATTCTAGAATCGCCCCTGAAGAGACATATTGCTTCATATACTCAAAATTTAGAGGTGGAAACTGGAAAGAGTGTGTTCTAATGGAGTGGTTACGCACAAGTTGGACAATGTACCGTACCTCGTGAACATCTGAGAGATGGATGGTTGTTACAATTAGAATTGAATCGGTCCTTGTTAAAAGTGGGTATGTGTCATTGAAAATATAAAGGAGGGACGGTCTGCATAGAAAAGTTACGGAAATCAAGACTGCAAAAACGAAAGAGAAGGAAGAAAGGTTGCAATGTTGACATCTGTTAGAAAAGGACTGCGTTAGAAATAAATGCACGACAGGAGAAATTGCAGAAGGAGGCTTCCCAGCTGAACCTATCATAGAACAGAACAACGAAAGCCGCATCATCCAATTCCAATTTAATCGTAAGCAAACGCCAGAAGGTTAACTAATTTCGTATATTATCTGCAGAGGAACAGACAAATCGTTAGTACTGAAAGGTTTATGATGTTAATGGAAACAAAGTCAGACAGACATCTGTAGGAAGTTCCTATACTAAGTTTCTTTCCGTCTCACTTTTTTATTGGGTACGCTAAATAATAACACCTACTGTACGTCATTTGTTTGGAGCTCTACTCGCGCGCCACCCAGCTGACTTTCATCATTAAAATGATTATCAGGGCTGGAAGCTAAAAGACCTCTAACCATCAATGAGCTTCTGGACAGATATGACCTCTTGGGCGTGATGTACAGATATTAAAAACAATTCCACCGCAGCAGGAGGAATTCATCGCGCGTGTGTGAAATGTGAAATACGATTTGCACTTAAAATTGAATCATAAAACACAGAGTGAGAGAGAGATAGAGAGAGGAATCAGAGAGAGAGAGAGAGAGATTATAATTTGATTAAGATCAAAATTGTTTCGTAAAATACGCAGTGACCTATACGTCAATATTACCTCTGACAAGTGAGTCAGGAATGAATTAATACTAAATCACCTTGAAAAATTTTCCGTTTCACTTCTTATGTGGGGAAGACTGCCTTGATATTTGCTTTAAAGGAAGCAGAGCTTGGAGACAAATTATTTTATTGTATTATTATTTCGTTTAAATAGATTTTAAAGAATCTATAGAATGTATTAACCATTACATCCATTTGCTATAACAATATAAAATAGATACTGGTAGATTATAAGTTTTACGAGACTATAGTACTAAGGCTTGGAAGTTCAATATCTCTACTTTGTGTGAAAGAAAACTTTCCTATAAGAAATATGTAATAAAATAATTATAACTACAAAGCAAAAATCTCTTTCTTAAAATTGATAATAAAGTTTCTATCAGTGCACGAAGAAACCATTTCCTTTCTCATTTAATTGAAAATGTAAAGTTATTGGTTTGGAAATAAGATTACTGATCTTATTAAATTTAAATGAGAATCTTGGTATGTCATATTTAAGGAATTTGTTTCTCGGGGCACAGTTAACAACTTGTTTCTCAATTTTAAGAAATTTATTTTTACTGTTTACACCGAAAAGAAGAAGTAAATTTTTTACACTTTAAATACACATTTCCTATACTTTAAATGACTCAGCGTTTAATCACTTTACTGTACTTTATACATGAAAAGATGTGACAAAAAAGTCTTCACAAGCAAGAGTGTTTATGAACCTGAAAAGTACTCTTCTTATAAATTTTAAGTACATCATTGCCAATAGTGTGCAGATGTGGACAGACGAGTTTCTACAAACACAAATATGGCAATAAGTGATTCTGCTAGACTAGGAATCAATAAAAATGTTAAAGGGAAACGGGCATTGAACTCAGGTCGTCACGGTGATGACCTATAAGCCAGCGTTCCGCAAACTATTTTGAAGTGCGGACTAATTGTATTAGTTGTTAGATTCAATAGACCAACCTGTGCCTGCCCAATGATATATCTCAAGGACCACTTGTGGTCCGCAGACCACAGTTTGCGAAACGCTGACCTAAGCTATCGAGAAAACGTTAAATCAGACATTTTTTCTAGATATTGTAAAAGTTCATCAATGCGAAACTAAAACTGATGTTATCAGAACATATTGGGAACAACATGTGTTTAAGAAATGTACAAAAGGAGCCCCTAAATAATAGAAGTTCACAAAATTCTTCTACACAAAGACATGATAAATTTGTTACACATCTTGTATATTCTTTTACATTTATTGAACACTAAACCAAGACGATTTTCGAGATATATGCAAAAAGTGTAAAAGAAGTGTATTTTTTTATAGTGTGTAACAATATTTGTGACAGTTCTGTATAGATATCATAATTTATTATTTAGGAATGGAAAACCCTGAATGAATTCCACATACACCAAGAAACATTACGGGTATTCTGGAAGGCACATGCTACATGGAACCACATCTTACAAGAAATACAGTGAAACAATTAACCACAAACTTAGTAAGTAGTAATTCCGAAGTGATTCAGTTCTATATTATACCAAAGGTGGAAGAGTTTTTTACATTCTTATTATATAAAAATTCTAAAAGAAATTCTAAGTTTATAGAATTATAAAGTGACGTCTTTCACATTGACCGGGAGACGACGTCATTGCAAGAAGTTGGCAAACAAACTTGCTTAAAGCTACAAGTCTTGAGATGTTGAGAAGTCTATGTAACGGCTAAATAACATATGAACATTTTTAGCCTGCTTTATGACATTTAAGATACTGAAAATGTGCTTTATGAAATCGGTCTACATATGTACGTCTGTGTATCTGATCGTTTAAATATTCCATTGTAATAACTTTATTGTTTAAAAATTGATTCCAAAGCAGATCATTGCAGGACTTACTTTTTATCCAATTTGAAAATGAGCTCATATTCTTCGTCCCGCATGTACTTAATGTTTTTGTATGTTTGTCCGGCCATGCATAACATGATAGGCACCACGATTTTGATAAAACTTCGTACCTTTAATATATCCAAGATCTATATGAAAAAAGTAGGCAGACAAAAGGAGAACTTCTTACGTATAATTGTTGACCATTCTCCTGTATTGATATTAACGATATGAAGGTTGTTTCTTTATTTTTCCTTTCTCTTGATACTTATTCTAACATTAGGTTACTACGAGTACTGTGAGGTAACCAGATTTCTAAAATAACATAATGGACATTTTTCAAATTTGAATGTAAAAAAGGGGCACACAACGGGGCACTCAAATTATAAGAACATGTGTGTGACAGACATTTTCAATGCCCTAGTTCAATACTGGTGTCGCCGGTAGGTGGGTGATAACACTCATCTTGTAATCAAGAAGTCAATGGTTCGATGTCCAGTGTGGACACAAATGGCTCGGAGTCTAATTTAAATTATTGTAGGTTCTATTTGAAGAACGTCTTCTTCGTCTGGTGGAAAACAATGACAAACCACTGTATATTCATTTTGTTCAAGGCGACCATTTTATCTGCATCCAAGCCAGACACCCATAATCATCAATTCAATATTAAGAAAACATAATTAATTACTACGACTAAACTTGGAGTAATCTGTTATCAGAAACCACTGTAAAAAAATATTTAGGTCCTACTATACTGACAAATAAAGTAGGGACAAGTTCACAATCAAAAAAAGGAGTTTTAAACAAAACTATGAACTATTTCGAGTAAATACATCTTAAGAGATTACATTGTTACAAGACTGTCCTGGCGACAGTCTCCGATCCAATTATTTTGTTGATACTCCATTCCACGAAATTTACCTTGTTTTCCATTTTGTAAACTAACTTGTGTTTCTGGAAAGTACTGTAGCTGTGCATTTGTGCTAGTCAGCAAACACATGAGTTATGTTAGTTTGGGGAATATATATACATAACCATCCAAGGTAATGTAGTTTCATTTTGACAGATTTTTTCTCTTTTACACCAACACTTTTTATTGCAGTGGTCTTTGTCAATACTGAAATTATGGTCTGTATGAGAACAGGAAATTTTCCTTGGATGCAATAAAAAGGAAGGAGGTAACTTAAGCTAGTCACACACCAGGATAACAAGTTGCAGAGGAGGACAGTTTCATTTAATAAAGCTTTAGTACGATGTATTTCAATTATGCTGAACGTAGCAAGTGAACAGAGTGAAGCAGAGTACACAATTATGAGGTGTAAGGTCCTTTCCACAATTCAACTCATGCATCATATTGCAAATACAAAGCTTATAACACTGTTTTTATGCTGAACATGAATAGTTTCAAGCGCGCGAAAAACATCACTTTCTTATCAACTTCAGTGTTCATATTGTTTAATTTCTCAAGACTGGCCCTAATAGCAAACACACCTACGTTAAGCTTGCATTTGCCGTGAATTGCCTTATTTCCTTTAGCCCTTCAAAGTTACCCTTGCATTAGCCTTTCGCAATTGTATTTTTTCAAGGCATGCCTGTCTCCGAGTCATTCCAGGCGAGCCTTACCGGCTCAGCTTGCGATAGCCTATCCCAAGTTTAGTTTGAAAGGCTGCGCGCGCTGGCGCAACAGCTTTAGTTTCTACTTCTACCGCAGAGCAGCGCTATACGTCATTATCTTTTGTTCCTAACCTTGGAAGAGGACAAAGTGAAAAGATGGATAAACTCTGGTACTCGTCATTATGCATGACTCTAATATAGTAGTTTCTGTTCTCGTATTGACTTTTAAAAACGGTTGGTATAACGTATAAAGGATTAGGTTGTTCGTAAGTTGTGTATCGGATGTCGAAAATTACACCTGCCTGTCACAACTAATAAGAAAAGGAAGAGTGAAAGAAGATGGTTAAAGAAGACAGTTACCATTGTGATAATACGCAAGTTTTCTGGGTAAGTATGTGTGCGAAATGCAGTCTTCATTATGTAGCCTTTTTAAATTATGTTGTAGGTTTACAGTGATGATTATATATCTATTTCTGATAAGTGAAAAAGGGAGCATCCTAAAACTATTGGTTGCTTGTAAATTTCTCCTATTGCCTGTTTATGTAGGAATACCCGTTGAGATAATATTTGCAATCCTCAGGTATCAGGGAAAATCCTCGGTTCCCTCGGCAAATCGAACACTGTATATAAGATTGCAACAATTAAACATGGCACGCAACGGTTGCGATGAAGATATAGGAGCTAGGAATTTCTTAATTGATTCTTATATTACTCGACGACAGGAACACAATGGTCTGACGTTGATAAAGAAAAAAAAAGGTGTTATTTTTCTACGAAACAAAATCTGAGACAAAGCAGAATACATAAAAAACACAGCTTTCATTTATATTATTTGACAATATACAAATATATTGCTGAGGTGTAGTTGTAATGGCCAATCGTGAGTTACAATTGTTTCAACCTAGATCATTTATTTAATTTTATATATTGTTTCTTGAACAACGAAGTATCAAAATAAGAAATTATTTAACTGTAGGTTGTAGTAGATATACACGGATATATTGTATTAGTTGAAACTCAGGCCTTTTATTGTGTGTTCTGCTCTCTTCCAGATTCACTTTACACAATTTTAAATGATTGGAGGAGAGGGAGGCCAGGGTATTTCGTGATTGCACAGCGTTTGGGGACTAGGCTATTAAACCGTACGAAAATATAAAGGTTTATTTGTTGACGACTGTATCCAGTATATACTATACTATTACATGTGTTTCCCTTATTAGTCAACCAGTGGCGACCGGTCCATTACTGGCACGGTCACCCTAAATGACCGAAAACATTGCGTGAGGGAGCCAAATGAATACATTGCTATTGGAATGTGTGTGTGAGAGAAAGAGAGGTATAAGTGAGTGTATTTAAAGGCTCAGATTAAAATAGAGGCGCGAATTGTTATGATAATTTTATGTTTTTCATGAACATTTACAATCTTATTCAGAAGTATGCTAAGCTCATCATACACAAACTTTAGACGTGGTCAGATCACTTTGCGGAACAATAACAATGATTCATCACGAAAAATTCACGTACATATGAATTAAATTAATGCCGAGTGGCAAAGACAGGATAGTTAGGTTCCTTTTTAATTATCACTACGGTTGACGTCAGTGTCACGTCCGCCATGCAGTCGAGGGCTACTAACTAATACGCCATAAAGCTCCGCCTTCGTCAATTTCAGATAAACTTTACTTCATGGTCTGCACCTTCCTGCAACTATTGAGCTATATACGCCTTATTCCCATTATATGCCATTCATTCTCTTTTAAATGGTTATTACATACAATTCTATAAAGACATAAGGGCAGGCAGGAATGGAAAAGGTGTTATGCCATGTGTCATTATTTCGTTAAATACGCACTAAAATTGATCATCACAACAAACATGGCGGAGGAATACTAATGGCAACACTTCATGCTATGAATTATATTTTGCTACACATATCATGGAGAGTATGTCAAGGTAGAGATGGGAGGCTATTGTTTCATTATACGCGATTCACATTATGTTTAACTGCCCCTCCATACAATCACCCCAACGCGGCAGCAGGTAAATAGTCCCGCGTACTTTTCGCTCTTTCACTCATGACTCGAAACGTTGTTATATTTTCTGTTTCAACACTTCCATGCACGTTGGAAATGTTGCATTTCTCCTGTAAATTCTACTTTTTTTTTATGGGGATGTACTCGTCACTTTCTTCAACTATCCTAGAAAATTACAATTTACAGGAGAGATGTAGTTTCCAACGTGTGTGAAAGTATTGAAATGCAAAATATATATTTAAAAAATCTTCCAGTCATAGAAATGTGAAATAAAGCGGTAAATATCAGCGATCATTTAGGTCCATTCATGTTAGGGTAAGCACATAGTGAGAGTGTTTAAAGTGGTATCCATTGCGTATAATTAGAAGAAATCAAACCCGACTTTAATTAATCCGTCTGTTCTTTCTCGACATACTGTCCGTGATTTTTGTAACAAAATGCATATCTTTCATAACACGAAATGATGCCATTTGTGTTCCTGCGCTTTTCGCCATATTTGCCTACAGCTCGAGTACGTATTTAACGAAATAATTATGACACATGGCTTTCCGTAACACTTTCTTTTTTAGATTGCAGACTGTTGCTATTTGCGTATAGAAGTGTCTGATAATTATAAACGAGGAAATGAGTACATGTAGTATAGAGCGTACAGATGAGTTATCTAGGAGAGTTAAAGTAAATTTTACCCGTCGGAGCTTCATAGCATATTTATTAATTTGCTTTCACCGCATGGCGGACCTGACAATGTTGTCAACAAAGGCATGAAGTAGTTACATAAAAGCAACCTAACCAACCTGTTAATTTTGCACCTTTACATGCATTTTTTTTTCACGTTACGCTGGTTTAATTTCAGAATATTTGAACCATCGTGTTTCTGTCATTGAGTATTAAAAGAATCAACCAACATTACCATCAGTATTTAATATTGTCTGTTACAATTTTTAGCTTCTTTAGAATACACATAGGTTTCCAAACAGTGGCTTTCTCTGCTGTTTTTAGAACAAGACTGCGTGTAATAACATGAAATTTATTTTCCAACTCTATTTTTAGAATCTTATTGTATACCGCTTCAGTGCAAGACCAGAGAAACTATCC
>JAGDQP010000855.1:6293-26656 GCA_022664845.1 Lepisma saccharinum
GTGGTAAGGTGACGGGGGGAGAGGAGAGGGAGGGAGAGGGGGGGGGGGGGTGGGGGGTGGGGGTGGGGGGGGGGGGGGAGAAAAAATCAACGCTGAAAATTCTAGATATTAAATTTACATGAAACTTGTGGTTAAAGGTGACTGGCTATCATAATAGGATTTATTTCATGGATTTTCTTGGATAATAATCGGTGCACTAAAATCACAGGAAATACCTCGAAAGTTTGATGTTTTTACCTCGTAAAAATGTTGTAGTAGTGGGTTTCCATAGCTGCCAAGAATTAAAAATAAAAAAAGTTCTTTATTTTTATTAAATCAATTCAATTTAACTATAAGTATAATTTTGGGGTTCTAGAAGTGACAATCTAGAAAAGATTTGGGATTTAAATTTCACCATAATTGTGCCCCAAGAACCTATATCTTCCAGGTTTTTTTTTTCAGTTTTCTCGTACACATAACGTTTCTCTATCAGTCTTTACTAAAATTCTTTTTGTTCACTTGATGAGAGCTTTGTTCCTTAAAACTTAGTAACCACTTGAGAAAACAAAAAATAACTTTGTAAATGTTTTAGTTGTAAATTACGCTTGAAGTGTGTTTGTGAAATATAGAGTTCCCAAACAATAAGGTAACTTGCACTTATTAGAGTACAAGCATTTTTCGTACACTTAGAGCACAAGAATATTTTGATGGTGCACTTAAGAGATTGAAAATACAGTTTAGAAAGATAGAGATCAATTTATATTCACCACAATTTTTAAGTTATTTTCCACTAATAAGACAGAAAAAGGCTTATAACTGGCCGCCGAGAAAGAATCTTTTGTCAATGAAGTTCCCCAGCGGTGTTTCTGAAAAACTTTCAAACCTGTACAAATGTTAATTTCTTAAGTGCAAAGCAACTAGCAACTGAAAACCCTTTATAACGGAAAAATATCTACTTATGCACACATTTTCTCTTCGATATGAAAGGGGTGAAAGAAATTAACTGCATAAATGTTAATTTCTTAAGTGGATTACGCAGTAAAGTACGTAAATAGCGAATGTAACATCTTTATAATGGAATCACATGTACTTATGTGTACATTTGTTCTTCGATAAGAAATGGGTGAAAGGAGGTTCTGACCTTGAGGGCTTGTACCTTAAGTGCACCATCAGAATATTCGTGTACTCTGTAAGTGCACGAAAAATACCTCTACTCTAAGTGCACGTTACCAAACAAAAGGAGTTTCTTCAAAATTCCGCGTGTTGGTGAAGAAAGATCTGTAAAATTTACGTTCGTGATGTATAGGAATCTAATTTGTCCAGGACTGGAAATGGAAATTTTAACGAAACGGAACGCTTTGCCTTTCTTAACATACTGTTGTCCCCTTGTGTCTATGATTACTACAGTGACGACACGAATTCGATTCGATTCGAAATTGTAAATTCCTAGGACCCGCAGCGCCACCTAGGGGATACTTCTAACCTTTACTTAGGCTACTTTCGTCCTGTGAATGGTTGAAAATGTGTTTGATATTACAAAGACAGGAAAGTTACAGATCTTCACGAACCGAAACGCCGTTGCTCCGGATCATTTCGATCCCTGAAAGAGTCCGACAATAGAGCAATATCCTTTAAATGTACAGATCAGGACCAAGACTACTGCGCCTTCTACTACCAAAACGTATACTCCAACAAGTCTTAATCGAAAGGTTCGAAGTCACTCAAATCATAGTGTTTTCGTAAAAGAAATAAAATATTGTCTAATTGTAGGTCATCTTTGTCATTTCCCTCCCTGTGCCACACATGTCTGCATCCAGCCATTTGGGCAGAAAATTCACGGTTATCGTATTCATATATGACTTACTTTTAATTCTAATGCACTGCGTATCTCCTTAGCGTTTGTTTCCGAAACAGAAACATGGTGTTTCACGGTTTGAAGATACCGACTGTTTGGTGCCATGATTTTTGTTAAATAATGGTCACTTTTATTGTTGGTAAACTTCCGTATCGTTTGGCCTGAATCCAGTCCAGCAATATCCAGGTTCAAATCGGTAAATGTAGGATGGTGATAGGTTGAAGGTTCGTTTTCGAGACCGGAATTTTGCGACCAAATGACACGTGGTTCAGCTGTTTGTCTGTTCGTTCTTGTTTTGTTTTTTTTACCAAATGTTCCTTGATGTCTGGGGTGCAGAATGTTCCTGTTTAAAACTTCAACAAGATTTTTATGCGAATTTGTTGGGCTGCTTCAATGGCTAGCGCGTAGTAGTAACTACACGGTATCTACCACTTAGCTGATGAGGATATTTCAAGGAGCTCTCCCAATATTTGATGTTCAACAGAATACAAATGACGTTCATCGCTACTCAGGTAGAAGGATGCGAATATCATTACTGGACTGCCATAAATCATTGTTGTAGCACATTGCCTGCCAGTTAATATAAACATTTAAAACTTTATTCAATATTCAGAACATATTTTTCTTTTGTTTTATTGCTCAGCCCCTAATAAGTCTAGGCATTCTTCTCGTCTGATCTTTTATGGTGTAATATGATAGGTATACTATCGTTTCTCAAGGTTGCAAAGCAATTTGGTTTTATGTATTTGAATTTTAGTTTTAACCAGAATAATTTATGCATAACTTGTCTCTGGTAATTACCAATAACTTATTATATATGGTACAGCTTTGTATCGTTGATTCAGGCGTTTTGAATGTAAATATATTTAAATTGAATATGTTCTTTTCATGTAAATTTTCTAGTTTTGTTTCCAATTTCTTTTAATTTAGTTGTTTACTTCTTGTAAAGATACTATCAGGAAACAATATAATATAATCAAACGACAGATGAGTTCCTGTTATACAGTGGGTCGTTGAAAGAACGTAACAAAATTTGGAAAGTGATTATTCCAGAAAAAGTTCCTATCAATACTTTTTTTTTAAATCTTAGTTTCGGAGCTAGAGACGTGCAAAGCACATCATCCCAAAGCACTTCCATTGGAATTTGCTAAACTAACATAGCCTAATTCAGTGTTTGTATTGAGGTATTTTTTTTTTATTTCTTGTTTCTCTCTCTCTCTGTGTGTGTGTGTGAGAGAGAGAGAGAGAGATAGAGCTTGAGAGTAGAATTTTTCTTTGATCTTTCTCTACCTCAGTCTCTTTACATAAACCGAGAACCACTTCACCACTTCCTGCTCATCCGCAGTTTCATCCGGTTTTAGGGGTGTTCTTTTAAATCTATTTTTAATCATTACTTACCCTTTCTGTTCTTGAGTAGTCCATTCAGGGAAGTAAAATTCTTTGTACAACTCTTTTCCCCTTCCTTGTCGTTGTCTGTGTTAAAAAAAAAAGGTGGAGAAATAACCCTTTCACTTACGGAGAACTCAGTGACTAAAGACCGGCTATAATCTTCATGCAAATAAGTCTGTATATCTGTTCAGTTAATTGCGTTCTATAACATGAAGTGCTTATTTGGAACTTCAGATACGGTTCTTTGGATTTCATGATCGACCATCTGTTTCCGTACTGCATGTGGTTTAACGTGTGCACACCAAAAAAAATAATATATATAATTGCTCTGCGCATTTCTTAAAATGAATAACGTTACAAATGACTTTGAGCAAAAATAGCGTGTAGCGATTAGAGTGACCTAATTTATTTCTTTGAGAATGGGACACATACACACACACACACATGGCACAGATTCTAAATTTATATATGGGAGGTGTTTACTTGAATGTTATAGTTGATGCCACGTGTGTTAAACATTTTCTTTTGATGTGTGTACAACTTGGGAGCATGCCAAACCTAGACTGTCACCAGCCACAACCACTTCAATAGATTCGTTGAAGGGTTCCCTCTTTCGTGTGTGTGTGTGTGTGTGTGTCAGGGGAGTGGGATTTGTGAGAGAGGGTCATACGAGCCGGGATATGTATAGAAAAACTCAAAGCTTTCCTGGATTTCTATAACGTTCCAATACTCGTACATAAAATATCCTATCAAATTTATACAAGCTAGGTGTTTCGTCATCAATTTGGTGACTGACTTGGAATTCTTGACTGCTAGTAAGTAGTCTGTTAATGAGTGGTTTCGCTGAGCGCTTTGATATCAAGGGGTTCCGCGTTCGTCCCGGTGACGCAAGTGTTTTGGAACCTACTCTACTAGTCTACTTTCCGTGCTTATGACGTCACCGCCATCTGATGGAGGGCTATGGCGAACCACCGTCAGTTCACTTTGTCCAGGAATAATCAGAACAGAAAATTAATCATCACTAGACAGCGTGTGTAAAGTTATTAGTCATCATCAGTCTTATGGACGTCAGAGTAGGAAGATTTATCTCATCTCCGAAAAATTAATTGTAAGAAGATTGTAGTCCCCCACTTTTTTTTTTTTTTTACACTTTTAAGGACTGGTCTGGGGCATTCCATCCTGACTTGTTTTTTAGAAGTGTTTTCTAATTATATTTTTAAGTTATGGTTAGAATGGAACGTGATTTAAGTTCATTTAGAGGGGTTCCAAAGTATGCAATACCTAACTCTAAGGAATGTATGTAATTGCTATTTCTGTTGTGATCTTTGGTCAGTAGTGGACCAAGTGACTCCTAAATGACATTGGGAACATCACTATATAGATACAGTGCTTTTTAAACGTTATCTTTTGCTGACACCGACATCTTAGGAGATCAAGTCGTTGGGGTTGATCTTATATACAACCCAGTAAATCGATGTTCCAGATTTCACACCTGAAGTCAGTCCTTTTTAAGTTGCTTTCGTTGTCCCAGAGCTGCGTGCACAGAAGTGTTTTATGAGGGAAGAGGGAACTAGAAAGGAAACTGATAATTGAACTGTGTTTTTTTAAAAAAAAGTATAATCTATCTGTTCGTATTTAAATAACATTAATTTGGTCTTATTTCAGGATGATCCATCCGTTAATGCTTACACTGGATGGACAGAATTATGGATTCTGACAGACCGTATGGAATCTGGATGAGACAGAACACACTATGAAATAGAGTAAATTAGTTGACGATTACGCTCTGTCAGTATTCTTGCACGCGAATTCACCACCTTAGTTCATATTTGCGTCGCAATTGCAGGTGTACCGTGTAGGCTAAACATCCCTCCCATGCCGTCCTATAGTTACTTCGTAGGGTTTCTCTCCTTAGGTGACCATGTTAGCCTAGTAGCCTACACAAGAAGAATCAACAAAACGATACTAAAATTATGTCCTGATACTCGTAAACCTGTGATACAGCACATTTCCTCGTTTTTTTTTATATGGCCATGTATTGTAGGTTGTCGCCGATACAGATAGCGAGTAGACCTGTCTCATTTGCATATGTACGTGTGCTACCCTTGACATTGTGGTCTGGAAAATGCATTGGTTATACGTGAAATCTTGCACTACCATCCCTCTCCAACCGGTTTGTTATGTTGACTATCAGCCCCCTATGTTGTCATGGGCCAACTGGTCAATTTTGCAATGAGTCATGCAGTGGAGCTGTATTGAAGTGATAATGTTCGCTCACAGATCCCACCTATGACCTATCCCATCAATTCTGTCCATTTAGGGTCAGTTCTACAATCGACCGCTAAACTTTTAGTCAGCGCTAAGTTGAGGCCAACTCTCATTTTGCATACTCTTATTGGCCAAAAGCTGACTTGGCCTCAACTTAGCGCTCACTAGAAGTTTAGCAGTCGATTGTAGAACTGACCCTTAATATATTTTCGATGACTATTGCTGTTATAATATCGGCGAATGTTGGACCGAGATAATTTGCTTCCGTTTATATTGTTCTAATGCTGCTTGGAAGCACTATTTCAAAGTAGTATCAAAATAAAGTTGTTTTTAGTCACCTGTTTTTCTCTAGGAGTACCCATCGAGCTAGTGTGTTTACCATAGCTCAGTTGTTGATGCTTTGGCTTAGGAGTCGGAAGATCCTGGGACCGATTTCAGCAGTCCCTCATCCTGACTGAGGTTTTCCTATTGTTTTCCTCAGTCACCTGTCTTAATTCCGGTGGCAGACTTCCAAATTCTTCACGTTCCCTGTGTCGGCCTGGGCGAAAGCTGCCCAAAGGCCACAAACAAATTCAATTAGGTTGTACCGGTTTTCTCATAAGAGACAATCTCTTCAGGGACTTCTTTTTTTGAATTCTCAATAATTTAGTCAGTTAAAAGATTATATCTTTAGTTGATCTTAAAATTCTTGTGCCGTAGAGAAGGAAATGGATTTGCCACATACCTCTGCCTATCGCTTTGTTATTATTAGGGAATTCCTAGTTCTATACTAGAAAGTCATACGGAAGTTTTAGTTCCGTTCGAAATTCACATAAAACTATTTATTAACTTCGTCTTCACCCGATGCAAAGTAACAGCCAAACTACCATCGGTTCACCTCGTCTGCGGACCTTCTGGTCGCGCGTCACGTGAATAGCTCGTGAGTGATGTTCTTGAAAAACATGGAGCTAGGATAAACTCCAGGAAAACGATAGGAATTGGGGCAAACAAAAATACATCAAACAGAAAATACGTGGTGTGTGAACAGCAACGCCGATGAGTTTTGTTTTAGCTCTTGATTTTTCTAGATAGCAGCTATATCGTTCCTCAACTCTCTACTGTTAAGTTCGTTTTGTAGAATGAAGAACGAATATGTGCTAAGAATACACGAGTATATCTTCTCAAAAAGTCATCAGCGATATTCACATTTGTTCCTTTTAGTGATTCATCAGGAACGTGTGTAGTTGTTCATACCGTAATTTGTATGATTTATTTGAAGTTGTGAGATGGAAGAGCACTTTTTTACGTCTTTCAATGAAAACCTTGCCGCTGGTCGCTGCACTGAATACGTGTTCTGCCTACTGCACACGTCAGTTACCTCATGGTCAGTCGTGACACCTGCATGGGCATGCATTCCTTGTGTTCAGCGCTACGCTTGCGCCCGATGCTGTCGTGTACAATCAGTGTTGCCAACTTATAGAAAATGTTCACGGTTCAATCAAATTTTATTTAGCGTATGTTGTTTTATCGAGGAAATACATATATTGTAAACGGATCGGAAATGTAACGAATATTTATTCCAGTATGGTCAAGATTCTTTACTTCTGTGTGGTAGATCCTTTTTCTCTATATGTGGTCTCTTCCTTCTGGCTTGGTAGAGTGTTGCCTTAGTATTCAGAAGGTCCTCGGTTCAAATCCAGCGGTCATCTTCAGTGAGATTCATTGTTTTTCTTTAGTCTTACCAGGTTAATGTTGAACTGCTACCTTTAAAACTAGGCTGTGGCCGACGTCCTTGCCACATCCTTTTCCTTCCTCTTACCCTATCTCGGCCTGAGCCGAGCATACCTAGAAGGCTATAAATACAATTCAATTGTAACTATTGGGAAGATCCTATTTTTTTGTTACCGAGCCGCGGTAGTTCAGTAGTAGAGCGATGGCGTAGCATTCGGGAGGTCCTGGGTTCGATCCCAGTGGCCGACCATCGTGACTGAGGTTTTTCCTCAAGTCACACCAGGCAAATGCCAGGATGACACCTTTATATAGGCCCTGGCCGACACCTTCCAACATCCTTTCCCCTCCATTATCCCGGCCTGAGCCTTAGATGTCTAAAGGCCATAAATAAAAAATAAACTATTTTTCTGTTCTTTACGATGCAGTCTGTCTACAAGGTCAAAGAAATGTTTTCGTGGTAACTTAGGTCCCTTGTATAAAAAAATTGCGAAGTTTTTGAATGCACTTTCCCCACACACACCGCTATGGAGGATCTCAGCTAGTCTCATCTTTACTCTGTCGTGGAAGGAAGCGGACATGGTAATATCCAAGTATTTACTGATATCACAGGGAGAAATAACGGGAAAATCTCAGACGGTTGACCGGTAGCTAGTTTCATACCCAGAAGTGTTTCACTGAATGAAGGTTTCCTTTCATGTAATTCCTCTTTAACATACTTGAATTTGTCGATAATTAACATAGATTAGTTGAGCTAACAAGGATCACTGGCCAGGTGACAGGGCCTGATTTTCATGAAAAGTCATATGTTGGAAAACTTCCACAGCCAAAATAATAATTATAGATGCAGTGGTCAACAACTAATGACAAGGGGACCGGAGAAAAATGGAACGAAAAGAGCAAGCAAATCGCCTTTTATTTTATACACTGTTATATATATTGAAAGGAAATGGTCTTTAATGGATACTGGACAGGAGATGATACATGATGGTGGATATCACGACAGTGACCGCCATCTTAAAAGTAGCCATCTTGACTATGTTTCAAATTTTTTAAATAGTAAGTGGGTCAAGTGATATATCAGTCTGCGCTGGAATGTTCCAAGAAACCCAATGACTAAGTTAGTTTTGGCATAACTCTAAACAAGTACGACAAAATGACACGCGAAATTGATCTGGAGAATGTGTGAGTGGAATTATGAAAGAAACATTTTTGTTGTTGTTGAAACAGTTGAAGGAAGGAAAACCAAACGGCTAGAAAAAAGTAGGAAATATGATCCTCATGACCGCAACATGATGTGCACCATAAAGTTTTAAAGTATACTAACGGAACATACAGTCCCAATTCCAAGAAGGCGTAATTATGCTAGTGAAGGTGACATTCTCCAGATCAATTTCGCGTATCATTTTGTCGTACTTGTTTAGAGTTATGCCAAAACTAACTTCATCATTGGGTTTCTTGGAACATTGCAGCACAGATTGATATATCACATGACCCACTTATTTATTATTTTACATTTTGAAGCAAAGTCAAGATGGCCGCTTTCAAGATGGCGGTGGTTGTATCCAACATGTATTATCTTCTGTCTAGTATCCATTAATGGCCATTTACTTTGAATTTATGTAACATTTCTGTACTCTGTATTCGATTTATTTGTTCTCTACGTTCCATCTTTCTCGGGTCCCCTTTTTATTTATTTATTGACGACAGCACCTAGCCATAATTTTGACTATGAAGGTTTACCTACGTACGAATTTTGATCAAAATGGGCTCTGACACCTGGTGAGTGTTCCTTGTAAGTACTTTTCAGATTCATAATTCGCGTTTCAAAGGCTATAAATTAAACTCCATTTCAAACACAATACACCGTCTCTGATTTTTTTTTTTTTTTAATTTGGCTTTGGATTGGTTGCCAATGTTGACGTCAGATTATTCAGGTTCAAACTGGAGATCAAACGCGGGAAATTTTGTTCTTCATAATTTGAGGATATACGAAAACTGTACCGTTTCCGCAAATCATTTACATTGGAAAATACTCCTTTGCAAGTGCGTTCCATTGTTTCACCACTGTTGTGGATCTGATTGTGCAATGCGCATAGAAATAGTATGTTTAAAGTATAGTTGAGAAGTAGTATTGTGACATTACTATCATTATTCAAATTTCTCATTCCGTTCCACTGTAAACTAGAGGTATATTGAATGTGCCTACACGTCATAACGGTGTAAGAGTATGTGTTGGCTTGTTTCATGCTTTGAGAAGGACGTTTTTGTGGAAATGCCATTAGAAGCACGTAGCAGCACGATAAAAGTAACTGTACACTATGACATACGTGTCGAAATAAGGGCATATCTGTTGACACTTGCAATGTTAGTGTGTCATTTGAAAAACATGCAATGTGCGTTTGCATTGTTGGTAATGATAAAAGAAGTGAATGAGGAAATCGTATTCCCAACCATTGTTTTAAATTTTTTTAGTCCTCCAGTCGTGCGAATTTGTTTTGTTTACTTTAATGATTAATTATTCATTTTTTTCTTCTTTCTTCCAAAGAGTCGTGTACAGGAGGTGGATCTCAACTTACGCGGTATTGAGACCCGTTATAACAGTTACTTTGTAAGCAGAAGTGGGTGTTATGCAACTATCAGTGTTGTGTAGTTTTTAAAGCCTCTTTCGTGATAGAAAGTAAATTATTTTCTTCAAATGTGCCTGTTACAATAATACTTTTCTGCCATACTTCTTATTTTTATCATTTTAGCAAATTAAGAAAAAAAAAATATTAAAAACATTTGTTGCTTCTGGTTATAGATGAGAAAATAACGAGTTAATGAATATATTTTGCTTAGCTTGTTATATTCGTATTGTTTTTTAAGTGAAAAGACATCTGTTTTACTCAAATCTACGGAACTACTTGTTAACAAAATATTTATAGTTAGTACGAGCTTAGAAGCAAAGAGATGAAGTGACAGAAACACTCCCAACATTAAATGTATGTGACACGAAATATCAATATTTCCTGTAAAGACACATTATGCTCCAATGAAATTTTGTGTCACACATATGAGCTCGATTTTTTTCAATGTAACTTGCATTTGAACCCCTCATAGGATAAGTGCCTCCAGAAACCGTTCCTATGAAATTTCTTTAATATGTCAAAATGTAGCCAAGGCAGAATTCCAGAATTCGTCTTCTATTTTATTTTGAATAAACTTCTGGCAAGGTAAAAAAATGTCATGAGACTATTTTCGAATGAAAGCTAGCGATTTGTTACGTACTCATTTTATCTCGACGGAATTTGCTGCGAATATGTTATAGCCGCACAGCCTAAGGCGTTAGGCCAGCGACTCAAAGTTCCCGGATTCGAATCCCGGCTATAGCTTGGATGTTTGTGATTGTGGATTGTGACTAGAACGTGACGAATAATCGTGACGGACCGAAGTCAAAAGTTACCAGAATGGCCCATACAAAATAAAATTGATCGATTATACGTATTGAACTAAAAGATGGACACTTCCAGTATATCCGTGCATGAGGTGAAACTAAATTGATACGTTTTGTGTTCGTGTGTTATGTGTACATATTGACTTCGTGCTCCATGAAAGATCAGTTTGTCACACAACAGGTTTTAATTTCAGTTTCACCGAACCTATTGTGGTAACAGAATGACGAATGATGTAATTATACTTAAAATATCCGGCTCTATCAATAAATGTCTCATACACAGCTAGTTCACTTTGTTGTTGACTGTATCCCCCCTCCCTGTTTGCCTCTGGAGACATGAGTCCGCTGATATGTGCTATTAATTCAAGTAAACTCGCAAATAACGCTTTTCGTATTGTATTGAACAGGTGCAGCAGTGTGTCACGCGATTGGAATGTATTACGTGATTCAGTTGTTATATTAATCATTTTTATGAGTAAAATCAAGTTCAATGTTACCCATGGACAAATTAACAACATTGTTGACCGTCAGTGATAAAAGAACTCTCGGCCCGGCCTGGCTTTGTCGTCCATAATTATGGTTCGTCATAATCACTTTTGTTTCTAACAATAGTATCGTTAACTAGCAAGAGTATGGACATATAACGGTAAGGTGGAGAGGAAAAGTCATATTTGAGAATGGTAAAGAATTAGTTCGCATTATACACGAGACTATTGTGACTGAGTACTACTGTAGTAGGTAAAGATAGATAATAATAATAATTCACACCCATATTCAGTCCACTATTGAATGAGGTCTTTCGCGGAGGGAGGAGTTGGTCTACTGCTCCCACTCTGACCAGACGTGTTGGGAGAGGAGACCCGAAGCTATATATAGTGTCCTAAGTAGGGATGGCTTAAGTTTTTTTCGTTCACATTTAAATCCTTTTTTGTTTTAAGATTTTTTTTATCTCTGCCACTATTATTTTGATTTTGAACATAAAATCCGAAAACTAGGTGTTGATAAAAGCCGAAATATTTCTTTAGTGGCGTATCAGTTTTTTAACGGAGCCCTCGTCACCTGAAAAAAAAATGTCTTGTCTAAATTTTACTTTGTCCGTCTGTAACTCAGGCTAGAATCGCAACCAAAGTAAAGAGAAACAGATTTCAGATTTGGGTTCAGCGACCTCGATTTATTTTGCTCGTTTTTAATCTCACGAGACTACATACAACCTTTAAAAGCACGATATTTTTATACTATATCCACTTTTGTGGAATTGGACATATTTTACTCGACATTTTCCGTTTTTTTTTTCATCTTATCTTCCTATACTCATAGTAATATGCGAAATGTCGCTGAAATATGTTGTACGGTTTTTTTTTCTTGCTACATGCATTTGAGTACATTGCCATTGGGTTTGCCCTAAGTTTGTCCTGTTAAATTATGTACCTGAAAGCCAGAACCGCGGAAGTCCAGTCTCGGCCAAAATGTGATTAATGCAGTTTTGTACAGTATTCTGAAGGTCTCACATAATAGCTGCTTAATTCTTGTTGTGAATATGTTAAATAATGAATGTAAAAAAGCAAGTTTATTATGTAGTATGTCCATTTACTTTCTATGTGAAAGGAAGAAGTTTTTGTCTTCTTTCTTCTCGAAAACAAGGATTTGTGACTTACACGGTTCTAGCTTTCAGGTACAGAATTATTGTGCTTGTTATTTAATGGTCTTTAAAAAAAGAAGGAGAAACGGTTCTGTAGCTCTAATACGTAGTTCAGGGAAGAAATAGAAGTACCTAGGTAGACAATCGAGTTACAATTGCTACGTCAACATTATGTTGGCGTGAACAAAGAGTTTTGAAGCCGATTACTAGACTCTTAAAAGAAAAGGAAAGATACCCTACAGCTAAAAACAGCTGCCATTTTTTCCTAGTGAATAATACTCAGTAACTATGTTAAAAAAAATTTAAAAAAAAGTAAAAATGCAGTAAAAACATCAAATTAAAATACTGTTATTGTGTTTCCGACAATCAAGCACGAGCCATTACTTTAAAAATCGTGGATGAGTATTTTGGTATGCAATTTGAGTTACTGTTCTGTTGATTGCGGTTGTCTAAGAAGTAGGATACTAAAAAAAATGCACTTTTCGTATACTAATAAATTCATTATTTGATAGCGTACACTGCTGGTCATACTGTCTCTTTAAAGCTTTCTGTGTTTAGGCCAGGGCCAGGGCTCTACGTTTTAGGTACAGCTATGGATATATATATATATATATATATATATATATATAATAATAATAAATCACAGCCATATTCAATCCACTAGTGGATGAGGCCTCTCCCCGAAGGGAGGAGTTGGTCTACTGCTCCCACGCTGACCAGACGGGTTGGGAGAGGAGAGCCGAAGCTCTCACTGTGATCGCCACTGTATTTTATTCACAGCAGCTCCCCAATTGTCCTCACGATGCTGGGTCAACACCGAAATTTTTGAGCCCCCACCGGGAATCGAACCCGGGACCGCTCGCACTGAAGTCGAGCGCGCTACCGACTAGGCTACGCAGGAGCTCATATATATATATATATATATATATTGGGAATATTTCCCAAATTCGCAGCTTTGTCTCTCCCGTGTGACATCTAACAAAATTAGGTTTATATATACGATGTTGCAAAATAATTGTTTTGTCCACAAATCACCTATAGAGATTCGGGTAAACTTTTGTCCAAAGCTGTGCCTTTCCGATATACAATCCTGAAAAATCTTCACCGGGATGGCCAACGTGATGGTGACTTGGTCGCGCGACATTGCATGAAAATGCGTTTCTAAAGCACAACTCGTCAAAATAACCATGAAGGAAAAAATCGTGAAATCCACTTCTAAGAGAATAAGACGAATAACAACAGTTTTCATATAAATGAGTGGATAAAGGGTTTCCCAGAGGGCAGGGTTGATCAACACCCTTAAGGAAGAAAAAAAAATACAGGAGGCAAAAAGGCAAGAAGAGTGGTTCGGCGGTATCTTGCTACAGAAAAAAAAAACCCTGCGCTATGTTGACTGTTAGTGTCATCTTCTAAGGATCATTACGCCATCTGTCACTTGTAATTCACAGCGCTCAACAGAAACACAGCAGAAATTCCATATCTGCTTATAATATTATTGCTGACCTTCATTTCGCACTTTTATTTTTAAACGTAAGGACGGATGAAGCTAACTCGTGAGCAGAAATTATCTCTGCTTGCTCTTGTTAATGCATTGTAAGAGATTGAAAGCAGAACATCCTTCGTCCTTATAGCAATGAATACTTAAAATATATTTTAAGTATTCATTGCTTATAGCGTCTACTTTAGGTTAAGAGATAAGCGTAATGATGAGTGACTTTGACGGCCTTATCTTGAAAATTGTCGGCTGAACTTCGAACTTGGCGCTGACATCTCTCTCTTGTTTGCAATACACACAACTCTTTACGCTGAATGTAACAACTGCGTGTATCTTTCCATGTTTTCATTGTCTCTCTGTAAAAGTCAGATCGTTGCTGCATTAAAGTGATTTATTTAAAGCTCAAAACAGTGCAGTTCCACAAAGTTCCCTTTGCACACCTCGGGGACGTAAGTGAGTCAGCATTTCGGAAGGTAATATACAGGGTGGTTCCAAAAAAATGAGAACAAACTTAGAAAATGATTAGTCAAACCGAAAGAAGAAAAGATGTTATTTTTTGTAATTTTTTGGTGTGTACTTCTGAAGTTCTTGACCTAGAGACGGCATGGCGCAGCATCGTCTAAATATATAGGCCCCTATTAACTTTACACCTGCCGGTTTAATAAATCGTAATGAAAATTATAACCAATGGTTATATTTATTGAGTAAAGCTTACATGCAAGATATTCCACACGTAGGAATTTCCTTGTCAAAGCATTGAAATT
The DNA here is from genome assembly GCA_022664845.1 of Lepisma saccharinum. Lineage (NCBI taxonomy): Eukaryota > Metazoa > Arthropoda > Insecta > Zygentoma > Lepismatidae > Lepisma > Lepisma saccharinum. The sequence goes on from JAGDQP010000855.1 coordinate 20,826, forward strand.
GCACAGTGGACAAGTATTAGAAATCTTTTAGCTATCTCAACAGCACAAGTATAGTCTATCGGGTCAATACTGGGTCAGATATAACGCCAATATTGATTTGGACATTCAGTTCGATTTCTGAAACTTAGGAAACATGTTTTATTTCAGCAGGAAAACATGCACAAAAAAGCTTGGTAGATTAAAGTATGACGCTTACAGAAGTGTCATTGTGTGAAGATTTCATCGCGCAAGAACGATCGATATTGGCCGATGTAATTCGAGAAAGGCTTGTGTGTACGTGCACATAATTTTTTTTTTTATTATTATTTTGTTTCTCAACTGTTGCACACGAGTTTATGATACGTGTGTTTCAGTTTGCATGCGACGCAAGTAATTAATTGACGAAATACATCAGAAGCAGTTACTAATGAAACCAACGTTAATCTTGTAGCCTAGTGGAAAGCGACGAACTGCAAATTTGAAGATTCCAAGCTCGAATTCAGCCGCGAAAAGTGCAAAATATTTTAAGTAAATATCCCAAGATCAGAAAAAGAACGCGTGATTGATAAATAGAACTTCCTTTTTTCTAAAAGCTATTGTAAAAAAAAAAAAAAAAAAAAAAAAAAAACCTAAGTCCGTTTATAGAACAATAAATTTATTTGAGTGAAAGATGGTGCTTGCCGATAGCGATCGATCCCCGATATAGGCCAGTATCAACAAATTGTTTGCCATACGATATTGATCTATATCGGAACAACATCGATCTATATCGCAAATCTTATGTTTTTTTATATTGGCCGATATCGGTGTGCTACTGGTGTACGTTATTGAATCATAAACTTTGCTCGAATACATTTCGTTTATATTCATTCCTATGTTAACTTAATTACTAAACTGAAACGTCTCATATCATTACTTGTCGATATAATATGCCCTACGTCATTTGTTAGTCGCGAAACTTGCGTACTACGTATTTTTTACATTGTTATGAAACTACGCATTTTTTACATTGATTCAGAGGATTTTTTTTGTCGGTTGTCACCATTTTTTGGAATCACCCTTTATATACGTATTGTATTGAATAATCATATTACGAGGGTACATCTGAGTGTGAAATTTTCAGAATATCCAAGTAGCAAATTTTCAGTTATTGTGATTCTTTTTATCCCCTGTGGCTACGAGTTCCATTTAATTAAATGTTTAATTAAACATTAATTAATAATGTTGTTGTTAATTAATAACAATTAATTAATAATTATTAATGTTGTTAATACATTATTAACAACATTAATAATTTAATTGATTAATTAAACATTTTTTTCTTGTGAAGAAGAGAAGGGAGTAACAAATGTGTGTTCGTAGTCAGTATCGGAATAATTTTATGCAAAGAATCAAGCAATGTTAAGTCCGTGTGTTTTTGTACATTTGGCAACATTGGAATGCCCGTGGTAGAAAAACAGCTGAAAGAAAAGAACACCGGAAGAGAGTGATGTTCGGGGGTGAGCTTCGTACACGAACTATTTTCTTTTTCTTTTCTTCCTTACTTGTCCTTATCGTTTTGTTTTACAGTATTTTTTTTTCTGTTTCAACTCCATCGTGACGTCATTTAATTACCATATTAACCCAAGACCGAAAGCTTACACGTTCTGCATTCTTGAGCATAATTAGATTTTCTTGATGCAGTTTCAGGAATCTTGTAAGGTTGCTCAAAAGTGGCTTCTTTTTTTTACTTTTACTTCAGCGCTTTTTTGCTCTACGTTGGAATTCTTTTTTTTTCTTTTTCGTAATATCAATCATGTGACCAAAGCTTCTTTTTCTCTCTGTTTCTAGTTGACTTTTACAAGTCGACTTGGTTGAGAGAAGAATCCCTTTTCATTGCTTTTCCTCTCTTTTTAATTTCTTACATGTAGCTTAATCCACTGTGATAAATTCTCTTGGAATGAATAATTCACATTTTGTGTGCGAGAAAATTGATTCTATGCCATCTGTTTGTATTTTACAACAATGCTTAGTAACAATGTAAAAGTTGATTAAAGAATTTCTTAAAGCCTGTTTCCTATGGAATAAGTTTCATTTATGGAAGAGGTTAACATCACTGTTTTCTTTTTGTCTTTTCTCTTTGTGTGTTTATTTTCTTTCAAAAAGAAACAATACAAGCATTTTATAAATTGCGTGGTGCACATTCTTTCTTGGTTAAAAAAAAAATATTTTTCTGCATGTACAGAACAACATTACATACGCTAGAGATAATTATGAATACGTCGTATTGACAGAAGAGGCAAAAGTAATTAAACACAATCTTTCTTCAAATCAAATTAAGTGTAGATAGTAGTGTTCAACAAAAGTTATTAAAATCTTTTTTTTTTTCCTACTGAAGCACGTGATAATGTGCATTGTAAAGCATGTTGTCTGTGAGTATTAGACCACGGTGGATGGCTAATCTACAGTAGTGACGTTGTCATCCAGACACGATAGTTCTTTATTGTACTTTTCATTATCTAGGCTAGTGTTTTACCAACTATAATATGCATACCAAACACTTGATTAGTAGAAAGGAACTTGTTGACGAAAGTTAAAAAAAAAAAAAAAAAAAAATCGTAAACGAAAGAAATATCGGTACTTTTTTTTTTGTTAATGTTCCATGAATTACCACACCAGATCTATAAGTAATCGATAGCTCCATGGTATTGTATGAAAAGAGTGAATTATTCGGAATAGCATCAATTATCGGTGATGTTTTGAATTATGGTACGCCAACCAGAAAAGTTTAGGAACCCGTGATCTAGACGGTGCCAAATTCAACTATTTAGTAATATTCACTCTACTGTGTCACTAAGCAGAAGAAGAAAAAGAAGATGAGAGAGAGAAAACAAATGTGTTAACTGTGAGGAACACTGTGATGTATTGAGATAGGGTAAAACCTTGAAAACTTACTCATTAAAAATGTTCTAATTTAACCTGTTAGTAAACTTTTTAATTAACTTACATAGAACTGCTGATAAGCGCTTTCGTAACAACCTAACTGTTCTCTTTGAACTCTGAAAAAAAAATGTACATAACTGTTTCGCAATCATAAATACATACAGAGGTGCTAGAGAAAATACTATTAATAATAGTCAGTGTGGTATGATAGAACTGACAAATATTTATTAGGGGAATGGCGTGTTTCGGACTGTTGGACTCGGTTTTAATGCTAGTTAGGTGTGTGGCCTCTCATCTGTTGGTTGTCCTACCATGAACTGAAAAGTTCCACGTTATGTATGAATTTAGTTCCAAATTTCAAGTCTCCATTTGAAGAAGCACACAAGGTTTAGCTGAAACAACTAGGAAATATATTAGACGTAATGGCAGCAAAGTTATATTGACTTTCCCCTTAATGCGACCACTGTTGCTGATAATGGCTAAATTTAAATCAATGAAAACTGTTTCATTGAGTATAATATTACATATTGACTATTTCTAAGGAAATGACAACAAATTGTATTATTATTTAGGTAATTTATGATATTTAACTTTTTGTGCTTTGTACAAGAAGGCACTTGGTACAGAAAAAAAGTTCCTCTGTCGTTCCTCCCTCCTATAGTACGCATTGTTCATCCCGCTTGCTCCGGATGAACTGCTATTGCACTGCTTACGCTGAACTGTGATCATAATTTATGTTCTCAATGATGTAGAGACAGACCAAACGTTAGAAAGAGGATTCCAGGCGCTCCTGTATATAGAACATTGCTAATTGCATTCCGAACTCCTTCCTTACTTCTCTCAAGTAAAAGAACCCCTCCATGTTTTATCTGTCTCCGTATCACTTATGTCTGTTACACTAATTCGCAATCATCTTCTGATTGTGAGTGTATTTCTATCTGACCTCCCTCCAGGACTGTATATTCCTTCCTTTAAAGTACATTCAGTCTCAAAACTTTTCCTGCACTTGGTTTCTACATCATACAATTTAGTCAAACGTGCGCAAAGTGCCTCAAATAGATTTTTGAAAACTAAATTTGACATCTGAGGTGCTCTGGAACCGTACACAAAACTTATGCAGAAACAAGTCAAATATCAAGGTCAACGTCAACCTCTAAAATAAGAACACGCAAAATTTTAGCCAAGTGACATTTATTGGGCGATTAACTGAATGCCCAGTTACGGTGTATACCAAACCAAACCCCGTGGCACGACAGCCCATTAAGAGCCCAGGCCTACCAGCCGGCTTTGGCATTCATGCCGTAGAGGTGAGATATGGTCAGTATCTCGGCTCCTCCTCGCCATTAATGCCAGTTTTCGTGACCGGAGTCCGCTACCTCTTTATTCAGGTAGCTCCCCAGTTGGATATAGAGCTGCATGACTTCGGTGATCTTACGGGAACCGGTAAACCAGCTCGGCTAGAGCGTTGCCCAGTTTGCAGTGTATACATATTATGATAATCTTGTAGATAGTAGTTAATACCAAACGAAAATACAAAAGAGAAAATAAAATAAACTTTAAAAATTCTTAATTACTACAGGAATATATACTAATTACAACAAAACGATTTCACAATTGCATTAGTAAAGCTACTTTTACTCATATAACATGTCTGATTAGTTTACTCACATGATTTTAGGAAGTATTTATTTTGCATATAGGAGACTTTCTGATTATATTATTTTTTGCTCTCTTGCAGTAAAAAATACCAGTTTTCATTTCGTGTAATTGATGAAGGCACATGATAGGATAGTTTGCCTACTAGATCAGAGATATCAGTGTAATTATGATCCAAGTTATAAAGAAAGACAAGATTTAATTTCCTTTTTTATTCGAGCAACAAAATATGAACATTTCTGACCAACTTAGATGAGGATTCAAACAAAAGATAAAGTTCGGTTTTCTTATGGATGAGATACCTTAACAACTTTGATTGAATTCTTTCAATTAATGCAGAATGTGACTGAACGTAGGGATTGCAAATTACAGACACACAATCTAGTTTTGAATGCATATATACAGATGCTTATCAGAATAATGGAAACACCTGAACGAAAGTGCAACTTACCAGATTAATATGGTGTCGGGCCACCTTTCGCCTTCAGAACAGCCTTGATGCGACATGGGATGGAGGCATAGAGGTCGTGAATGGTAGCAAGTGGAATATTACACCATTCCTCGTGCAGGGCATCGGCCAGTTCTGTGAGAGAGGATGGAGGTGGAAATCGTCGCCGGAGGCGTGTTTCTAAGATGGACCACAGATGTTCAATTATGTTGAGATCTGGGGATTGGGCGGGCCAGGGGAGGTGTTGAACTTCATTCCGATGTTCCTCAAACCACGCTGCAACAACTCCAGCTGTGTGAATGGGTGCATTATCATCCTGGAATATGGCGTCATTGTCCGGGAACAACATCCGGACCATAGGATGCAAGTGGTCTCCTAAAATTGCGACATAATCGTTGGCAGTGATGCGTCCGCGAAGTGTGACCACAGGACCCAATGAAAACCATGATATTGCGGCCCACAGCATCACCGTGCCGCCGCCATGTTTCACAGTTGGGCGGAGACACTGCAGATCATACGCTTCTTTGGGCGTTCTCCACACATAAACACGACCCGTGGTTTGGAATAGGGTGAATGGTGACTCATCCGACCATACCACACGTTTCCAGTCGTCAACGGTCCAAGTTGCATGGTCGCGGCACCATTTGCGGCGTACTAAAGCGTTCTGGTCCCTGATGAGAGGTTTGGCCCGTGCAACACGACCCCGTAAGTTCATGTCATGTAATTCGCGGCGGACTGTGATTGTCGAAACAGGTTGGGGGAGGTGCTGATTGAGTTCCTCCGTCACTTGCGCCGCAGTGGCACGACGGTTCCGCGTGACAATGCG
>JAGDQP010000855.1:31656-71285 GCA_022664845.1 Lepisma saccharinum
TAAGACGGTACCGCAGTACGCCTGTGTGTATTCCAGGGTTAATTATCGTAACAATGTAAAGCTTTCATTAATAAAATAAACACACAAACGAAACGAATTGGAAAATATGAATTTTCAATGTAAGAAACAATACTTTCCAAGAACTTTCAAGTTTTTAGACGCTTATTTCTTATATTTTGTTTACATCTTTTGCTCGACAAAAAGCTATGGAAGCAGCGAACTGCAAGTACGAGTGATGACGTCCCTGAGCGAGACTTTCGAGGAAACGGATGGGCAAGGTATTAGTGGATAGTGATTTATTCTAAGTATTATCTCTCCTGATGATCAGAATGGAGAAAATCTGAGGAAACCTCAAACCAGAATGGCCAACAACAGGACTCGAACTTGCTTATCTCGTCAGTGACTTATACGAAGTCTGCTGCGGCTCTAAAGACAAGATCTTCTTCATTGTGATCGTTGTACCTATAACGCTCTTATTTTATAGTTTTTCATCTCGCGCTGAATTCGTGGTCGGCATGGTGCAGGAATGGGATCCAGAAGAAGCTTTGAAAAAAAAAACCGTGATGTTGGATACTAGGAAGAGAGTATATTTGGCAACCTTCCCTTGTTCAGATTCTCATCTTCTTCCCCCGCCACCTGCTTGTTCTTTGTGAAGGAATGCCAGACGTCGCAAAATGAAGACAACTGCCTTCCTTCTGCTCCTCCGGTCGGTTTTCTTCGGAAGCACCGAGACACGTCATTCCATTGCCGCTCGGCGGCGGGCACTGCTATTCAGTCAGCTGGTTGCGGACACCATTTGGCACTTCCAAAAGTGAAATGAATTTAATTTTGCTCTCGGCGGACCATTTCATCTGCCGACAGATTTATTTCTTGTTGCCCTTCAGTGATATTTATCTGGAGAAAAGAAGAAGAAGAAATTGTTACACCCGAGAAACTTGTAATATTACGTCTCAGGAAGAATGTTCAATAGTTTCTTCCTCAGTTGAGATAAAAAAAAAAAAAAATGTTGTTCTACTGCAGTACTTATTGTGTCTATTCAATAATCGAACAGTGAAACTAGTTCCCATTAAGATGCGGCTTCGTGCTATAGTTTGCAAGGCGCCATCGTGTATTCATGAAAATGTTCAGCACATTGTAAAAGTGCACAACAGCTTTATAGTCCAGGAACGTTTATTACGAGTATTTCAGTAATTAATGAAGCTACAGTTAGTTTTGTTGTGAGTTTCGAAATGTGGACGCGGATTCTTTTTTTTCATACCCCCACTTGAAGAGATACACCTGTTTTATTTATCATCATATCAGCGGGAGAATAGACCGTGGAGCAAAAAAGATAACTCTAATTGATTTTTGGCTTTCCATTAGTGTGCAGGCTATTCAGGTCTGTTTAGTGACTACACGCATACTTGGAGAGTATTGTCCCTGCCACAGTTTGTATTGACAGCGCCGTACGGATAGTTTGTCTTTGATTTTTTTTTAATAGTCTTTATGGAGCTGAACTAGCAGCTTTTGATCTAAGCTCATCACATCTGAGGAATGATGCCGAGACGCCTCTCGGCGATCGCTCTTGCGGGGGAGAGATGAGGAAGTAGCAACCATGGCCATAGTTGATGTACCGTTCCGGCATTCACATGGTAAAACTGAGGAAAACGAATGAGTAGCACTAGGGCTTCAACCCGCGCTTCTCCATTCCAAGTCCACGACAGTACCGACTGGACCACGGGGGCTGGGTTGGTTTAGTCCTTTAGGTGTGGAGGAAACGAATTTCACTTCTTGCACTTGCACTTCAATTGCTCTGTGAAAGTTGTTTTGTTTAATTGTACTTAAATCTGAATAATCGACGTAGAAGCTTAAAGGCGGGAAAACCCCTACTTCCATTGAGGCTGTCATTTAAGTGTTAAGAATATGAAAGGAGAATGTACGTACAATATAAAACAGCAATGGTACATTGCGTTTCCAGTTTCGTGTTAAAAGGAAGTGCTTCATTCATTCTGCTCTTCAATAAGAGTTTTGTAGATGGCACTGACATCAGTTGACCTTGAGATTGACCCTTTCACATAGATGATGGCGTAACAGCATTCATTCTGTCTTTGGTTATTTCGCGTGTATGTGAAAGCACATACATTGCTTTTCCTGTGTTGTCATATAAAAATGAGAACAATGCAAGATACAGATATTAAAAAAAAAAAAAAAAAATGTTTTCGTAATACTGTGTTTCGTGCCCTTGGAACAGAAAAAAGATGTGAAAATGGGGATTCGTTAGGATGGCCGCACGTCATGTTGGAGTGAAGCAGAGTGGTAGTCCACCGTTCGATCCCAGCTCATGGCATGTGGACTTTCTGCTGGACAAATACCGTGTGCTTGGATTTGCTCCGAGTTCTCACTTTCTCCATTCCACCAATTTATCCATCATCATCCGTATGATCTGAACCTAAGTTACCTGAAAGAGTTAATAAAATAAAATTCAAATACAAGCTGACTAAAGAGGAGAGAAAAATATGGCGACACAGCCTTCTGCTCTACTTTATCTTGTATTTTTCGGCGTGTTCTTGTACTTTTTCATTGCGAATACCGGATAAAACTACTGGAACGCTTTAGTTAGATAATGTGGTGAGCCAGTTGCGTAATCTACTCCGATTGAACGTAAGCGTGTGGAATTTAACTTTTTACTACTACTACACTCAGGGGTGGTTTCGGTTTCATTTTTTGACCTGGCCCACTACTTGGCGGATGAATATGTGTAGAAGGGAAAGAATTAGATGGCCGTCGATTAGGAGGGGATGAATGGGTAGTTCCCCCCTGTCTTTCTTCTATTCGTCTACAAAAAAAAAATAGGGTACAGAAATTGAGCATTGAAAAGCTTAAATAAAAGGGTGAGAATTACTCATTCTCGAGTAATTTATCGCCCATTGACCATACTAACAAAAAGAACAAAAAAAAAAAAAAACTTATTAGGAGTTTGTGTCAATACTGTGCCATATTTTCACGATTATTATGAATTTTGAATTTGAATTTTATTTAAGGCCTTTAGGCATCTAAGGTTCAGGCCAACAACTATTACGAGATGTTACAAAATTAATATTTTTCACGCTTGTTCAGTCAAGTAGTTGCAAAATTCTATAAACTGAGAACTATCAGAAAGTAACATTTGTAATTGAGAAAGTTTTCATTTTTGTTGCGGACCATTTTTGAATATGACTTGTTATTAATAGCTTTTAGGTATATTTCTCTTGCATATTGCGTATATATCTGACCTTGGTCAAGGTTTCCGGCACTCAGAAATGTTTAAACGAGGTAGAAACAACAAATAAGTAAAGACTCCCACTCATTGATCCGCCTGTGCTTGAAAATTACATGTGGGATTGCTGCTAGGATATAGGTGACTCCCCCCTCCTGTTTCCGGGGAATCTCCGGATTAACGCATTTATCCCCGGCTATTTCTATGCCCGGTTTGAAGAATATACATCCTTCGAAAAAAATATTGTTTTTATTCGAAAACGACTTCTGTCTAGGGCTAAGAGATATACTCTTTTTCAGGGATTCTAATTTAGTATTCTCTACCTTTTCGCAAAATCCTTGAACTACACTTTTTGTTATTTCTCTTTTCTAAAATCGTATTAGGAATTTTCTGATTGACTTAAACACTCATTTCTAAACTCCAAATGCAAGTAGTATAGATAAACAGTAAGAATGGAGTAATCTTTCATGTAATGGTGGTGATGGTGTGTGTGAAAAAGTAACCATTTTACAGTTGCAACAAGGAAGAAGTGGAATTACCCCGATTTTCCCCGAAATCACTGGAAAAATTATGGTCACCTTCTGCTAGGACAAGGTCACTAAAAAGGTTCCTTGCAGGATAGTAGGGAATTCTAGTTAGGATACTGGTAATAGCATATGGAACCTCGTTTGAAATCGACTAGAGACTTCAACAGCACCTTCAGGGCTGTACAACTATTCCCCGGAGAGCTTTCTCTGGAGCACGCACTAAGCTGGCTGATATGGCAATGCGTGTGGGAGCTTTGGTACTGTCACGGACTATGTATTAATAACTTTAACAGTCAGTTGATACAGTATTTAAATTTTAATGCGACCAATTTTGTAAAGTAATTTTTGTTTATCCACGGAACAAACTGGGAGCATATCGGACTACAGCAGGATTTAGCCTGGCCTGGTCAGGTCTTTGGAAAGTTTCAGCGTGGCTGATTCTGGAATCGAACACGCAGCTTCTCCCCTAGTTGGTGGAAGATAGTGTAAAAGGCTGTAACACAAATAACTATCAATAAAGTAAATTGTCATAAAAAAGTAACATGTCTCCCCCTTTGCTTATTGTCAAGTTTTCTAATAGGTTCTTTCCCGCAGGAAATGATCACGGAAGGTACGAATTATAACCTACTGAGCTGATAGCCTTTTTTAATTTTTTTCGCAATGGAGTTTGTGTATAGTTCCTGTTATTCCGACTCGAAATATTAATTACCAATTTACACATATTTAAATCGATTTTTTTAGAAATCATAAATCAAGCATTTTAGTAACTTAACTATTTCGATTCGCCCCTATTCAATATCTTGTGAAGTTTGCGACAACCTTCTGGCTTGCTCCTGCGTATAGTAATTAAATTAACTTTTAAAGTTCCGTGCTTCAAACTGATGCAAAGAAAATAATATACAGGGTGAGCGGATTATATATGAAACGTGAGCCCGCCACGCGGGCGTACGGGTCGGGGATCCTATAGACCCGGCCAACCAGCAACAAGATTTTTCCGGTAAAGTACTACAGTGATTGTCTAACAAATTACGACTTTCAACAAAAGTTATCGAATCTGATGAAGCTGACAACTTGCGCTTCCTTAAAAATGGAGTTCATTTCTTTTGTAGAAAATGTATCTTGCGAGCATTTTTGGCTTTCTATTTTAGAAAACTGAACTGCAAATGGTAGTTTTAAAAATACATGATAATATCATGTAATTTTCTACAGTTACATTTAAAAAGAAAAACCGAAACGAATCAAATAAAAACCTCCAGAAACAAGAAATATAATCTGTTGTAATTCTTCTACAGATACAGATTAGGGTCTTTTGAAAAATAACCATAAATAGGGCCTTGGTAGACAAATACTGTAGTGCCGCGATATTCAGCGCGAATTCTTGTTGCCGGCTGTCCGTCAGCATAGGCTCCACCGCCCGCCCGCCCTAGTACCACGCTTAAATTTCATAGTTAATCCACTCCCCTGTATATAAATAAGATGATTACCGACTCATCAAAACTGTGTTGGACTAACCATAGCCTGAGTGGATAAAAATATTCCGTTTCGAGCGAGACAGATATCTGGAAAAATATATTTAAAGTGTATGCGTAGCATAGGTGAGGAAAAGGTCCTTTGTATGGCTCTGTCCCTGACAATTAACACCTATGCAATTTCACATCAGTAATTACTGCAATGTAATGCCATTAATTTCTGCTTTCTTATATCCTGGCACCTCCGTGACGCCAGGCAGCAAGATTCAAACCACTGTGCCTCCTAAGTGTCATTCGAAAGTTCGCGACTGTAAGCACTAGACAAGGGGTTTGAAATACATGATTCTCATTTTCTGCATTTGTTTACCTGCGGAACATACATTAACATTGACATATTCATCTATTAGGATCAACATTGAGTTTTTTCCCCTTTGCATCATGGCTATAAAATTCTTAAACAACAGGTAACTATCCCAAATCTGCGATATAAATAAATAAAATAAAAATCTTTTGCATCGTCGTCTTTTCTAACTTTCTTTTACAACTCGTCTTTTCTATTCCAGAAATGAATGAACTTTTGATCACTATTTATATATATATTGTTCGCTGTGTGAGCACTTTTTGTACACCTATTTACATGACAACGTGTACCGAAACCGATAAATTCTAAACACTTTGGAGGTTTAGGAAAGAAATGAATCAAAGTTGCTGAGGAACGGAGATAGAGCCCGGGTTATCTAGTTGATACGTGGGTCACTCTGAAAGTTTTGAGCATGAATGGGAAAAAAATTAAATCTTGTACTCATATTTATACATCCTCCCAAAGTATTCTTCATCACACTCTGTGCAACACCATATCCGTTCAAACTAGTTTTGAGATGTCGAACGCTATACTTTTTTTCGGGATGGTAGAAACACGCCCTTCATATGCAGCTTCTAATGATTGAAATCGTTGGCCAATATTTCTTTCTTCCAAATTATGGAAAAGGAAAAAAAGTAACTTGGGGCCATATCTGGGCTGTAGGCTGGAGGGACAACGTTCGAACTCTTGACCCGGTCAGAAAGACAGTCGTTTTCCTGGCGGTGTGGGCAGAGGCGTTGTCGTGGTGGAAGAGGAATCCGCGAAGGCCTGACTTTGGACACTTCCTTCTCAGCGCTTCAAACATTTTGGGCAGTCAATTTGTGCTGTACTGTCTTGCAGTTATTGTCTTTTGTACCTCCAGTGGAACTGCCACAATATGGCCACAAGGCGAGAAGAAAGAGCAAATCATCATCTCAACACTTCTTGATTTCCTCACTTTGGACTGAGGCTGGGAAGATCCAGACCGACAATTGCTTGTCTACCTTTCGTCGTCTGCTACAACGTTAAAAACGTTTTTTGACCTTTATCCATCGAACTTATCCAACATTTTTTGTCACCAATCCATTTGCACTCTTCTCTGCTAATTTGTGAGGTTATGGGTATCCAACGACTGTAGAGTTTCCTTACATGAAGTTTTTCATGCAGGATATGTATAACTGCTGTTGATTCAATACCCAGAGCTTACTGCATCAGAGTGCATGTACTTGTTGAAATTTCTCTTAACATCTGTTTACTTTCAACTCATTTTCATCTGTAATTGTTGTTGTGGGCTTCCCCACAACAGTGTCCATGTTATAAGGGACCCCCTTCCCTTATAAACTCGGCAAACCATCGACAGGCAGTGGCCACTGAAGGACAAGGAACCCCAAATGTACACTGTAATCTTTCAAGACATGCTCACACAGTAAGATAAGTCCAGTACAAATTTCCTTGCAATATCTTCATAACTATTCAAGTTATTATAAAAGAATACCTGGTGGAGTAGCGAGTGAAACTTTCCATATATTTAAGAAGTCGATGGGAAAATTAGTGAGAGGTTTATCAGGATGTATTGTGACCAAACAGTGCACAAGAAATGTTTAAATGGTAAAAAAAAAAAAAGCACAAGAAGGTTCAAATTTCTCCTTTATGAAAGAAATATTACCAACTCCCCACACTTCCGATGCATATTCATTACACATTTTTGGCAAAATTAGCAGAACACCAGAGAAGGTATGCGCAAAATGTAGAAACTAAGTGTATTAATTTTTATAATGTGATATTTCTGCGCGTGGTGCATTGTTTTATTTTCTGCAGAACTTTTATTAAAAAAAGGAAAGCGAGAGAGGAAATTTGTATCTTTCTTCTTCCACTTGAGCGAATGTTTTTCTTTTTCGACCGCCAAAATAGAAACACCGAACTGAGCGAAACTAATGGAATAGTGAGTGACAGACCTGACAGTTTGATGCTCATGTAACTGTTACTTGACAGCTACTTCTACATTACTGTAGAAAGTTTTAGTCAATCATGTGAACTACCTCGGCCTCCTCTTTTAATGTACAGTATTACTGTTTAAATTTAACATAGTGGTCGTGCTCAAATGTGTTGAATATCTGTCTATTGGTTTTCATATAGTATCCTGTTTATAAATAGTTTGACAGCCCAATATGACCCTTGTACGAATCGCTTTCCGTACGTATGGTTTCGGGTTGAAACTCGGTGGACAAACTGTAGGTCGCTTTTTTAACAAGCTCATCTGTTCGTCGAGGGCTTAATCAAAACTGAAACACTCAAACGAATAGCAGAGTCATTGTTTTTCTTTTTTTTCACCTGCCATTGAAAGAAGTTTCATTGTTCGCGTGTTTGGTCATTCATTCAGAGTTAATTGGAGTAGTAGGGTACGAATATGATAGAAAACAGTTACAAGTCATAATTCATTCATTATTTACGTTCTTACTCAGGACTCATTGTCTCTCAAACTGTAGTCTCTGCTATATATGTGGAAGAAAAAAACAAACCTTATAGCAGTTCTAAATAGTAATTCTTGTATAATGTTTCCATCTATGTATGATAAGAATTAATTCATATTTGCAGGGAAACAGCTTTTAAGATAGTACCCAGTCATTGTAGAGGAGTAGTATATCAAATAACGAGGTCCAGTTTCGTACACCAGTCATTGGATTTTATCCTGTAATTTTTCATCACGTCTGCTAATTGAAAGGTGTTATACATATAGGATTCTACTTTGTATACTGTATACCTACTCCCAAGTTTTCTACTATAGTTTATATACCCAAGCGTCAACTCCGCCTATTTCTTAGAGCATACAGGATAATCATTGCTAGGGAAAGGAATTCTGAAACTTAAGCACGAAAATTATCAAATATGATCTAAAAAGTTGCTCAAAATTACAAGCCGACACCGCTTACACAATTATTTGTCGAATTATGATGTCTTTCGTGACGATGCCACAAAGCTCTGAGCGCCTGTATAGCTGGAAAACATTGCATGTTACGATGTGTTTTTTTTTTCTCCTTGTTTTGGTGTCAGAAAATCACCATCAAATCTTCTGCACGCGGTAATCTATTACCATGTAAAGATTTTGTAGCTAGTTATTTTCCAGCTAAAAGTAGCTTAACATAATATTTAAATCTGCTGACATTTTTCCGCAAGTAAAACTCTGGTACCATAAGTACTCGTTCCTGAAATTACTCATACTTTAATGAATTAACATGGTGTTAAAAAAAAAGTGTGTAGTAGTTGCTTAATGTTTTTAAATATTTTTCTCTTTAATATGAGTTCCAGTATTTGAGGTGAGGCTATGTACTACTTACAAATCCCATATGGTTTCTGCTACCAATTAAAGCGATCTGTTATCCTAAATCACTAACAGCTGCAAGTTCTTTACACAGCAAACACATTTGTAAAGCTTTTCTGAGTGTGATACAAACTGGGTCGTATGTAGCGGTTGTGCTTGTGTTAATTCTGGAGATAAAACGTTGGATGTGAGAGATTACGGTTTGTTTTTTCGTTATGCTGTAGATTTGTGGCACGCCGTTACGTTATGGTTCCGCAAGGTATTCTGTGTGTGTGTGTGTGTGTGTGTGTTTTTTTTAAGAACTACTCAATGTAATAATTTTCTGCACGTTAGAAAAAATCCTTATATAACTTCCCAAATTAATGCATTAAAATTTGCCTACTTTAAACTTATTGTATTGATATTAATTCGCTTCTACTAAATAAACTGTCTCACGCCACGGATGCCCTCGCAAATAGACAAGAACTTGACGTCATATACCTAGACTTCTCCAAAGCATTTGAAACTGTCAATCACAAACTTCTTATACACATGCTCACTTCCAGATTTAGTATACACGGACCCCTACTTCAGCTTCTAACATCATATTTGACTGACAGAGAACAACGTGTCGTCTTCTCTGGTAGCACATCCAAGTGGCTCCCCATGCTTTCAGGTGTCCCTCAAGGAAGCTCCTCAGGGCCAGTTTTATTTTCCCTCTTCATTGATGACTTATGTGAACAGATAGATAATTCCTGCTCGGTACTTCTTTACGCTGATGACTGCAAAATGTGTAAGACAATTAAATCTACAGAAGATACTTTCTTCCTTTAAGCCGCTATAGATTCTGTTGAAATGTGGTGCAATAATTGGTTACTAGAAGTCAATCCTTGCAAAACTGCTGCAATGCTTTTCTCACTAAAAACCCATACCACAAAATTTAAGTACACATTAGCGTCATCTAGTATACCATGGGTAGACCATTACAAAGACCTGGGTATCATATTTGATGAAAAACTCAATTTTACTCCTCACATTGAATTCGTAACTTCTAAAGCGCTCAAACTTCTTCGACTTCTCTACAGGTTTACCGATATTAAAGATCTCAGAGCTCTTCGGTCATATTTTCTCACTTGTGTACTTCCTACTATTGAATACTGTTCATCTATCTGGTCTATGGCTTGTGAAACCAACTTATCTAAATTGCACAAAGTCCAAAATTTCTTTATCCGCATTGTACAACACAGGGTACCCTACCTCCAAAACAAATCTAACGTAGAGATTTTGAATTCCCTTGACTTAAAAAACATAGACACATGAAGAAAACTAAATGATTTAAAATTTCTTTATAACATAATGCAGGCCACACTCAGGACCAACGAACGACCTTCTTCCACTTTTTAACCTAAGAGTACCCAGACAAAATTCTCGTTCAGAACATCATTTCTACCTCTCAAAACCGAGATTGTGTTTGGTCCAGCGATCTCTTGTATACATATTATCACATTTTTACAATACTCTTCCTTTGCCACCAGATTTCTGCTTCAGTAAAAGTAAATTTCTAAAGGCTTGTTATATGAATCTAGAATGAATGACAAAAAAAAAGAAACTTGATATTATTTTCTATTGCATAAGTCTTTTGTTGTTATATTATTTTTATTGTTGTTGTTATTGTTTGTTACAAGAACGGTGTAAAATTGCGTTTGCTGTATCCGTGCTAACTTCTAATAAATGAATAAATAAATAAAAATAAATAAACAAACTCCAGAAATGTTACTTCACAACTGACTGAAACAGTGGAAGTAAAAATTGCATGCCAAGGTTATCTCAAATATAAGGAGAGAACTATAACAAGCCGCAGCTACCTGCCTTGGATTTAATTGTTAGGTTATGAAATGTATATAACACTATAAAATGTTCATTTTGCGATACAGAATCCAAATCATGAAGCCTGCACTTACTATCTCATCTAGGTTAGTATTCTTCTTTTAGGTAAAAGATTACGTCTCCAATTTTTCGTTTTCAACGGACCACTAATATTTTTATTTCCTCCTCCCTTTTTATTAACTCGCTTTCTTGTCTGTCTGTTCGGTCCAAATTATTAACCCTCTTTCTTATCTGTCCGGTACACATTTTGCAATCGATTTTTAACTCACTTCCAATCATCCCATTTCTTTGGAATTTTGTAAACTTGCTTGCTTCGATGACATTACAATATTCAATCATTAGATATACAACAGAATAATCCAGTTAACTGTAATTCATTAATTAAATAATTAGAAATTATCCTTAAATGCACGCAACGCCGTATATATTGTGTGAAGTTTGGGTTGCCTATCTCGCAGGGAGTTTAATATTCATCTATTATACAGAAGAAAATTAATTAAAAAATATTTTAAAAAACACGCTTTTTAAAGATTGACTAAAAAGTAAAATATAATAAATTGAATTAATCTTATGAATCGGAAAATAAAAGCGTGAGTGCTCTTGCTTACCTTATCATAAAATCATAATATCTAAGAGCACCCACGCTTTTATTTCCGATTCATAAGATTAATCAAATTCATTATTATTCTACTTTTTAGTCGATCTTTAAAAAGCGTGTTTTTTAAAATCTTTTTCAATTAATTTTTTTTACTCTTCCTTTCTGCCCATCTCCAGCGCCTCAATCAAAGCAGAGAGAAACTGACTTCAGATTAGAATTCCGCAACCTCCATTTACACATGTGTTTTTTGCTACTACAGCCTTTTTGATGGTATTTTTTGGCTATATGTACTCAGCATGTAACGCAGGCTAGCGTCTCAGCAGGATAGGGAAGAACTGACTGATGACGTCATATTCTTTTCACATGGCATTTGTTTTATACTATATGCATTTCTGTGAAATTGAACATTATCCTCTTGGTCCGTTACCCATACCACTGTGGGGGAAAAAAGTTAAAAACTTGTTAAAAACTACAGTGTGTTTTTAGTACTGTATATTCATGTCATTACGTTATCATCGGGTCCTATATTTCTGTTTGTTTTAAAAAGTACAGTTATACTTCACAATATTGTAATTGAAGTTTTGAATTTATTTATGGCCTTTAGACATATATAATTCAGGTCGGGATAGGAGAGGAGAGAGGGCATTGGAAGGGGTCGTCGGCCAGAGCCTAAGGTGTGATTGAGGGGAAAAAATCTGTCAGGATGACCCACTGCTGGTATCGAACCCACAACTTCCCGAATGAAAAACCAACGCTTTATCAACTGAGCTACAGCCGTTCGGAATAATTTGTGTGAACATAAGGTGTAGTAATCATAGAAGTCTATCAAATTTGTTTATATGTGAAATTGATGTGTAGAAAATTATGATGTGGTTAGTTTGAACTTTGAATTTGTAACTTTTAGCGAACGTTAGCTTAGGCCGATAATGTGCTTAGTGTTCCGATTAGTTTCCTAATTTAGAACAAGTATCTCTAAAATGCTTAACTATATGGAAATCTCAGGATCGTATTATAATTTACCAAGTTATAATAAAAACTCGTACCTTTCGTCTTTCTCGCCTTGAAATTATTCTGAAAGCACGAAGTTTCGATATGGAAAATCTCACGTAACATCAAGGAAATCTCAGAAGGAGATTTCGAGCGCTTTTCGAACTTTTATAATAATTCGAGAATTGAGGAGGTACCATGCAAAAACCCCACAAGTCCAAAAGCTCACACCACTCATATGCAAAAAGTTGTATTTTTCTTTTCAAATATTTCGTGAAACAGGAATTGGATGAAGTTCGCTGAAAGATTTATACTTCAATTTAGCGTCACGCAGGGTAGAGTTTCTCCAGAGAACACCAAAGACGTATTTTCTGTAACTTCTGAAAAATCTGCTTAGATGGACATGTGCGGTTTCAATTGTTGTAGATGACGAAAACTGACATCACATCAAAAGTGTCAAGAAATCGACTATGGTTGTAGTTCGTTAAGAAGTTACGTTTAAAGCTGTGATCACCCGACAACGATTTTGGGTGCTGACTAGAACGGATTTTTATCGCAGGCTCTGATAATTTGGGATTTCATATGTACAGCTTTGATAATCATTCAAGAACGGGTATGTAGATGATAAAGACGAACTTCATATCGAATGCTATGATAATTCCAGAACGGTTATTGTTCGTCGACAAAAGCTGTATAGGTGGGAAACGGTTTTGAAAGATAGTTGTCCAACAAATAAATTTGTTTCCTGTGTTCATTATTTATATGTGGGTTGTGTTTAGCAAGGTTGATAGAAAATATTTGTTAATAAGAATAGATAACTGTCGATTCGTAAACTGACCTGTATTCATTTGTTTTACGTTTGAAGAGCTAACCGTAATGAAAATGGGAAAGTATAATTTTTGAGTGTGTTTAATGATAACCTGACAGAGAAGTCGTCGTCGTAGCTAGTGGAAAAGTGTTACAACGTGTACTCACGCAATGACATTGTCATTCAGGTCGTGGGATTATAGTTGCATGGTTATTGTTCAGAGGCACTTTCGGATTGTATGAGATAAGAAGACTTAGATGGGAAAAGCAACCAAGCATTCTGAATATTTT
Source organism: Lepisma saccharinum (assembly GCA_022664845.1). NCBI lineage: Eukaryota > Metazoa > Arthropoda > Insecta > Zygentoma > Lepismatidae > Lepisma > Lepisma saccharinum. The sequence goes on from JAGDQP010000855.1 coordinate 45,096, forward strand.
GTGTATGACGTATTCTTGAAAAAATAATTTAATGTTCACATTAGATACAGAATAGGGAAACTAACCAAAACATGTATCTAAATTTATTTCCGAATATTCCATTGCATTTCTTATAAATAACAATAAACAACTAAATTTAGACCTTGAAAGAAATAGGTATAAAGTTAAGATGCAGTACTCAGCTTTGTTATGAAGTAGAAAACCTGTGTGTGTGTGTGTGTGTGGGGGGGTAACCTATTTCAGGTTGCTGTTTCTCCCAAAGTGCAAATAAATAGAAACTGAGCCTCTCGTGGTGTACTTAATAAAGTTAAGATTTTATCATAGTCGTTTTACAAGTATCCCGAATAGAAGTTGGGACGTATATCTGAATCTCAAAGGATTCGGTTCCAGATAATATTGGAACTGGGTACTCAGACTCCAGACGAGACTGAAATGGGCCTTTATGAATCGAGACGAGACCGAGAAAGAAAGAGGTGCCTATAAATGGAAACGACATCGATACTGTATGTAGTCTCGTCTCGATAGTGTCGATAGTTCACATATAACCATAGAACGAAGGAAAAACGTAAATCGTAGTAAATGATTTACTTGTCGTTTGGATTCCTTTTAACATTCTAAACAAGGTTGTGAGCTTCTAAGGACGAGGTCTACAGATTTTGTTTATGTGGACGAACCAAAGCGTTAAGTCTATACCCAACGGGATTTGAACCAGGAACCACCAGCTGTTCCATAGTGGGATAAAGAAATCCCTTGCAGACCAGCATACTTAGATACGCCACTGATTTAATTTCCAAATAATAATAATAGTGTCCGTGTAATCCTTGGCATAGGCATATAGGTATACACACTACGAATTCGTTACACGAGCTAGCTGTCTACACATTAACTGTTATAAGTAGGAACATGATTGTCTTTAGAAATGATTTAATTCTTCTGTTCATAGAATGTAAATTATCATTGCGTCTGCATATGAAACTGATTGTGAGACGTATGCATGATTCAGACAAGATGTGTGTTTATGTATACATGTTCAAAGACATGATTTTGTGACACTTTGCGAACATATATTGTAGGAGGACCATGATATATGTTAAGTGATCTTCTATATCAGCTGTTGCTGATCTCTAGACGCAAGCGTTGTACAGATGACATCATAACCCTCAAGCACAGTTCCCAAGACAGCTTGCTTCATTGTCACGAAAGTCGTTCTTTCGCAAGTGATGGTGTTTCTGGATTTCAAGTCACAAAATTGTATACACATGAGAAACAGAGAAATGTTTTTTCATGGAGTTAGTAAAAGTTCTTGTATTTACTGACTATAATAAAGTATTCTATAGTAGTATTTTGTTCGTTCTAGACACTACTCCAAGTTAAAAATATCCTACATGGAACGGTATTCCGATTTTCTTGTCCATCCAGTTCCTTAGAAATTCTTGTTTATGCAGGGTGATTCCGAACTAAGTATATTACTTTCGGAAGGTGGTTCCTGATATCGAAACAAGAAAAGAAATCCGCTTCGTTTTGGAGATATAGCGTTTCTAACTAGGAGTCTAAAGTCTCAATAAATCAGAAACTATGCATTGAGTGAAAACTTTTTATTTGCGAATATTTATTTGTAAGAACATGGTAGATTTGATTGTTAGTGTTATCAACTTGGTATAACGTTTGAAGTTTTTCAAAAGGCACTACGTCGGTTTTAAAAAATATATATTTAGCAACCCCTAGCGATGATAAACAAAGCACACACCGAAGTGTTGCAAACTGTGGATTATATACCCTAGGAAAATACGTAGTTTGTATAACATCGCGAAAACCTCCCGAAAGAGTAAATGTACTTAGTCCTGAATCACCTTGTCCATATAATTAACTTTGTAATTTCATTCATGGTAAAAGAAGTGGAATGTCTTTTTACGAGCTCTTGAATATAGTTTTTAAAATAGTGACGAAAATATAAAATTATAACGAGCTATAGAGTATGAAGAAACTGCTTCGTTAACAAATGGGGAAACAAGGATTTGCTGCTTATCTTCGGAGAAGAAATCAAATCTCTGTTTCGCTTCGTTTTGAGCGATATTTTCAAGATTCCAAATTTAGGAACAGCGATAATATTAGGGATTACGGACCTCGATGGTCGTGTGGGCTAGGGTGCTAGGTTGTGGGTTCTAATCTCGCCTGGGACATAAATGTTTGTGGATTTTAAAAGCATCGCACTCGTATAATGGAGACGTGCCGAAGCTGGTAGTTACTCAAGTTCTTGAAAGTACTATAATATAAAGGGACAAACAATATAATCATACTGAATTGGATAAAATATTGTATACGTTACAAAATATATTAAATCTGATTTATGTTCGCTACCATTATGACTTATCATTCAGTGTTAACAAAAAAATTAAGGCAATTTTCTTCTCTTGCAGGTATGGAGTTCAAACTGGGACTATTAGATGCATCTAATTTCAATATTCTGTTTATACCTACGTAAGGTAAGAAAGTTAATGATCAAGTCTGATTATCACTTTGTTACACTCTCTAAACCTCCCTAACGTAAAATCCCCGCTTTCAGTATTCGACTTCTTTGGCTTACTTATGCTACTACGAAATGTTGGTATCCGAACGACCAAATTGACAGGAGACGTCGCTGCGGTATTGATACAGCCGAGACTAGTATGAACTCTTTAGAAACATGCCATGAACAATATCTGATTCTTTAAATGCCCTGCTAGTAGACAACGACGCCATATCAATTTACTCATGCAATAATCTTTAGATTGCGTGTGTTGCTATTTACCCTGACCTTGTGCGGTGTGACCTAAAAGATCACGTTACAACATAAACAGGGCAGGGGAGGAGGGGGTAGCAGCAAGTGAATTTAGGCTACTGCAAGGGGGAGAAAAAGCATGAAAATTTTTGCAGCAAAAGTGCTCCGTGCCAGTGGCTGATGCATGTAAAAACAAAAAAGTACAGAAAAAAGAAAATGAGAAACGTACAGATCTGTGAAGCTAAAAAAATAAGTGGAAACGAACCACTGGCACGAATTCTGAGAACATAATGCATGCTAATCCTTTGATAATTACGTGAGATAAAATGAATTCTGTATTCAGTGAGTGCTAATTTCAAGCGTGGCACGAGAGTATATAGCAGAGAAAATAAAGATTTTTGTTTTGTTTTTTTAATTTCACTTCCCACTACCCCAAGCACAGACATACATTTCTGTATTTTCATTACTTCTGTTAATATTTTAACGGTGCTTGAAGTCGAAGTTTAGAGATGGGCAATATACAGAAGAGTTTCTGTAGTCCGATACATATGGTACCAGGCCTTGTCGGATTATAGAGATCTGTGTCGGAGTGTCGGACTAGTAGAGACTTACTGTTAATTTATTAAAGTGTTCAGTGCAGTATCGAAACACGATACTGTATACTATTTTTTTAATCAGTGATATCACCGTGGAGAATTACCTAAATAACTTCGAACGAGGTAAAACAGCTATTCTACGTACATTTGAAAACAGCGTTGGCACAGGAAATAGTTTACAAGAATTATGAGAAGGCGAAGTGCTTTCTGAAACAAAAGGAAAATTAAAAGTAATTTAACTGAATAGATTCCTGGAAAATATTTGAATAATATTTATTTTGTTTGAAATAGGGGAAATTTCTATGCTGCATATTGCCTTAAAAAATATATATCCTGACATTTTAAAATGTTTGATTGATAACTATGGACATTTTCTCAAGTGGTAAATAGTTCTATATTATAGTTTCCTTAACGCAGAGATCTTGCGTATGGTAACATACACAGAAAATCAGTCACTACCGGACCAGAAGGAGCCGGGCTAAATTAATTTTCTGTTGATTTTTCTGCATGAACGTGGTGAATATTTTTTTCTTTTTTTCTACGACCCATGATATGCATGTTGAAATAATTCTGAGCTCGTATCTAATTTGTTCGTGATTTAAAAGTGCATGTGGAAGATAAGTATAATATCGACATCTACCGGACGTTGCTGTTCCGGTGGAATTCCTATTGTTGTGATCTGCTACCGCCGGCAGTCTTGCTTTTGTTGTGCCTGTGACATCATGGCCTTGATGTGTTGGCGCTGCTTTTTGCATTCTTATTTGGTTGTACGTTTTGTAAATCAGCCTTGAGCAAAGGGAGTATAAAACGCTTTCTGGTTGGAGGAGAGAAGGGGGTGCAATTGCTTCAGTGAAAATAACTCTTAATACAACAACTTCCTTTTCTCTGTGCAGTTCTTCTTGATTGGCCTTGACTGAATTAGTTTTTTTTCTTTGATTGTTTAAGTTTTTAAGATTTTTTTGCAAAGTACACAATGACGAAACAAATTGTACAGACAGAGCAATCTTGTTTCAGATTATTTCGTGTAAATTACGACTTAGTAACTTTGCCTACCATTTCAAAGTGTTAATGTGCTTATAATATGAGACGTCCAGTTTTAAGAATCAGATAAATTCTTGTAGCTCAGGCGGTAGCGCGTCTGACTACCCATCGGGCGGCCTAGGTTCAAATCCTGGCCAGGACGGTGGAGACTATTCTTCAGTGCTTCCATATATCTGGCGCTCTCGGGTACACTCAAAGCATCCTTGGTGCTCCTGAGCTACCTTGAGAGGTAAAGGCGGCCGACTGTGTGACTGATCCCGCACCTCACTTCGTGCTGTAGGTCAATAATATGTGATGCTACCTCCACATCTCCGATACACCGTCCACGTAGCGTGCACGTCGCGCTGGGAATCTATTTTCCTAGCTCAATAGTAGCGTAAGTCAACCCAGGAGATGGGTACGAAACGATGGAGCATCATCCAGGAGTTTTTAAATTTAGTTCTGGCATTTAGGCATCTGACGCTCAGGCCAGGAAAGGGTGAAGGAGAGGATGTTGGTAGGTACCATCCCGGCATTTGTGTGGTATAACTGAGGAGAAAACCTCGGTCAGGATAGGCGGTCGCTGAGATATCATCCAGGAATGCTATGGACTAGCCTAGCAAAGATTTTTTTTTAATCTCATGGGCATAAAACCAGCTAAAAAAAGGCAGCCAGACGACAGATGCTTCCTTTTGTGAGAGATGATGAAAAGGATCATTAGGTCTTACGAAATCTTGGACATAGTAGTCCGTATTTTGTTCATTCATAGAAATATCATGTGTTATTCTTTTGTTGAAGGAAACTAAATTGTATAATTACTGAGTTTACTTGCTAACTTATAGACAGTAGATTAGGATATCTTCTGGGGGTACAAGAATAAAAGGAAAGTAGGTATGTCGTGAAAGCATGTACTCATGGTAATCTAGCTTTTCATTTTAAAAAAAAGATGAATTATCTTTAGCTAAAGACGCGTGAGAAAGTCATATAATGTAATAAAAATTAATTTTTAATAAAAACACGCAAAGCATAAGAGCAAAAACCAAACGGGAAGATTAAGATAAAGGTGATGTTTCTGTTTTACACTAGGGAAGATTATTTTTTTTAAAAATGGGCTTTATTGTTTGTCAATGCGAACGTTAGTTGATAAGTCGCTAGGAATGGAAAGATATTAAAACTTTCCTGATAATGTTAAAATGTATTTATTAACTTTAATGATTGATTTATAACTTTGTGAGTATAGAGTGAGGGCGTTGCTTACTTTGTTATGTTTTTCTTTTCAATTATTCATTGTGTCGATTGTGTATCGCAGAATCGAACCTCAACCTCCGGATGCGTGGTCCCACCTCACAGAGAACCTACTACCCCCAGTGCTTACTTTGTAAAAAAAATTGTTTATGAGATAGTTATGAGTATACGAGAAAGGGTTAATTTAATATTATTTAGATACCTGTAAGAGACAGGAAGTATGGTTCGGATCCTTGGTATGATCGGAAGAGAGGAGGATAAATGCTAGCTTACAGCAACCTGTATTTCTCACAATATATAGGAAATTATTCATTTCAGGAGACTTGAAAAATTATTTACTTGCGATTTTCTTGATCGTAAAATCTGTGTCCGTTTGTGGTTTATGTTGGTTCGTTAATTTGATAAAAGCGCGTACGATTTGTTTCATTTGGAATTGAAAGCGACTGAACCGGAACTGAAACGCCGCGATGTTATTGTTTTTAGAGTTTGTCTAGATGCTTATAAACAAAACGATATAAGTTACTTGAAGAACGTAGGCAAATAAACTGTATTGTTTTGATTCTTACACTTCTTGTTTTACTTGAAATAAAGCATCGTAATAATGAAGCAGATTTCATGGCAGAACTCCCTAGACGAAGATTTGAATACATTTTAACAAAAGAAGCGCGCGTTTTGTAGACAATGATGATGGAAATGATCTGAAGTTGTTATGCTTCAGTTCGTTGAGCATTGAAGCGCGAGAGATCGTGTCTGGAGGTTGTATTACGTACGCTTGACGGAGGAGAAAGATGAGTCGTTGAATATTGTTGTATATTTCAGGCAGATGTCAAAATTACGCGTACAAATTAACATGTCTGGGACTAAGGAGTGGGTATTTCTTTCATAAAGGGAGAGATCTGTTAGACAATAATCATTTACTCTCATCCAAGAAGATTTTTAATGTGAGTAAAATGGATTCCGAAATTATTATTGCTGCTATTCGTATTTGCGTGACGATTATTTTCATTGTGTTTCAGATCAGAAGTATCATGTATTATTGTCTATAACAACATCTTATTCCTACCTGTTTTTTTTTCATCAATAGCCTTCGAGGTAGCAAGTAAAGTGATTTTAAGTGAAATGAACATTCTCGTTTCGCCTATTTTGATGTTCTAATCAATGCTTCTGAACCTTTTGTGTTTCACGGAACATTTTATTATGTGTCAGACGTATCGTGACATCCTTATATTCATTCATCTCTTTCCTGTCCAAAATGAATTCAATTTGTATCGTAAGAAAATCGCGAGCATAAAAGGAAGAAATACTTGATTTCTGTTGGTTGAAAATGGCGTATCTATTTCAATACAACAACTAAATAAAGCTGGTCCCGATAGAAGTTGAACAAAAAAACATCTGCAGCGAAGTGTGGAGTTACAAAGCAAATATGTTACTATCGAACTGTACACTAGAAGAAATACGATTATAGGTACGTAGTCAATATACTACAATAGTTGTACAAAGGTTCAAGTAAACAGTAGTTCGGAAGATCAGGAAGGCAATTGACACTAGCTTGGTACAGCGTACTTTCCAAACGTCGGTAATGATCAGTCTTTTCAAAAATCCATATACTCTTCTGCTTTATAAAATTGTCATAAAACGCTAGGAAATAACAGAAAGATTTTTTCCTGTATCAAAAACTTGTAAACAAATAAAAATATTCAGTCAACCAGAAAAAAATATTCCAATTAAACAAGAAACTTGTCATAAAAATGTCATCGAATTAACCCCAGAATGGCAAAGAGTAACAAATAAAGTACAAATTTCCATAACAATACGACTAATAAAATGTTGTACGGCTGTGAAACTTGGACATTGAATGCGCAGAGAACTCAAAGGATAAGAGCCACACAAAAAGCAATGGAGAGGTGCATGCTAGGAATAACCAGGAGGGACAGGAAGACAAATGAATGGATTCGCACACAAAGGTAGAGGATGTAATCAAGACTGCGAAGAAGAAGAAGTGGAGATGGGGCGGTCACATAGCTAGACGAACAGATGGAAGATGGACGACAAATGTACTACATTGGATTCCTAGAGAAAGAAACGACCGAGACGACGTCCAAATGCGAGATGGGTAGATGAAATCAAGCTTTTTTTTAAGGAGCTGCATGGATGAGGATAGCAACAGACCGAAATATGTGGAAAAAGGTGGGGTGGCCTTCATCCAGCAGTGGATAGAAAACGTCTGAATATGATGATAATGATGAAATACCTGACAGTACGTACTAATAGCACGTTAGAAACGAATACCAACACAAAGAAATAACTGCCGGTCGGGTGCCCATGCGGTCTGCGGCGGTAGGCCAACGGTTCGAAGGTCCTGGGTTCGAGTCCCGGCAGGGGCATGGGTGTGGATTTTAATAGCTAAGGGGCGAATCTTGACGGGCCGAAGTCCAAAGTTACTAGACTGGCCCATATAAAAGTTATTAAAAAAAAAACACTAATTTAAGAGAATAAACTGTATTGCTACCACCCCTTCGTTCTAAACAAAATCGTACTTACACTTCAGAGCCAAACTTAAGGTTATTATTACCCATATTACTGTAATAGCAGCAACTCAAATACCAACAGTAATCCTAATAAAATCACAAGGAGACTAATAGAACTTCTATTACATCGGTAGAATTCATGATAAATACTTCGCTGCAAAAGCATTAACTGTACAAAGACGGGAGATGATGAATCAACTCGCCTTACAAGCTCAAAAAGATAAAAGAATGACATTTACTCATTTGAACCTAAATTCTAATCAAGAAAATCATTTGTGTGTAATATAATTTAGGAAGTACTAAACAACCAATACTGTTTTAGTGAAATATGGGGCGGGGAAGGGTAAATAAAATAATATCCAACCGTTAGTAATGAATACAATATTCAAGATAGGGGGGTCACGGTAGGGGTGAACATGAAACAAGTTAGAGTTGAGGTTCTACTTACAATCGCGAAGACTCCCGTCCGTTGATATTATTTTAGCCACGCAAGTATTATTTTTTTATAAAGTAGGCTGGCAACACTGATAGCTGCATTGCTTAGGTGCGAATCACTCCAAGTACTTGTCTCGAATAGTTTTTATGCAAAGTTTAGGTGTAACTGAATGGACGCAATTTGAGTAATTAATTGCTTTTTTAATGTACTGGCAACACTGAACTACTAAAGCAATCAAGACTGTTTCGACTCTACTTATACACACCATTGTTCGCTATTGCATTTCATCTTTCCCCTTAGAGAAACGTGTATTATCAGCCATTAGCAAATTTTCATCTAAGTATACAGGGGCAAGCCCCCACCCGCCCCTCGAAAACTTTCTCTTGTTCCTTGCACGCACACTTTGACTACTCTTTGAACGACACCTCATGCATGTCTCTATACCTCATGGTTCAATATATATATTTGGCATGCACTGGCAACGCGGTTCCTGGGGAGCGGAAACATCCGTAGTATGTTCCTATTGAGTCAAAGCATTGTTCATGCCATGTTTGGTACTGCTATGACTAAAATAATGGAAGCTAGGTGAGAAAAAAAATATAATTTATACAAATTAGGCTGGCAACACTGCTAAGTGGGTTGCTTGGCAACGCATTCTCTCTGTGTTTTTGTATAATGTTTGTGCCAAGTGTGGTGCAGCTATGACTAATGTAATAGAAGCTATTTGGGAAAAATATTTTTATAGAAAATTTGGGCTTGCAACACTGGTAAGGGGGTTGCTTGGCAACGTAGGTTTTTCTCAGTGCTTTTCTATTGTGTCGAATAACGTTTATGCGCAGCTAGGTGTAGCTGAATGGAAGCAATTTGAATATATATATATATATATATATATATATATATATATATATATATATATATATATATATATATATATATTTAAATATGTGCAGGTAATACTGAGCTACTTCACCAGTCAAGACTGTTTCGGTCCTTATACACACCATTGTTCACTATTGTATTTCGCTCTTCCCCATAGAGAAACGCTTAATTTCAACAAGAAATTAAAAATACGATCGTGGAATAATTCTGTAGTTAAATAAATCCAACGAGAAACGTTCAAGTTTGGGGCAAATTAAAGAGTAAAACTAATAAATTGAAAAAATAATCATAGCTTCTGAATGGCTAAAGTAATTCACACAAAGAATTGTTAGAACCGAAATTAGAAAACCAGAATATTGTTTTTTTTTTCAAGCAAAGTCTAAAATGTCAGACGGAGTAGAAGATCAAATAATAATAATAACTAAAAAATACTTAAAAAACAGAGAGAAAAAAAATCTATAATACTAAAGGAAGAAAAGTTAATAAATACACTATATCTATCACAACATAAAAATCACTATCCATTTAGAGTACGTATTTATCAACAAGGTGTGTGCTATGGATGTTCGAAATTCCGGAATTCCAGAACATTCCGAAATGGAAATCGGAATTCCGGAATCGAAATGCCAGTATCTGAGATTTCATAATTTCGGAAAGTCGGAATTTGGGAATTCCAAATTATGAATTTGAATTTAATTTTTAAGACCATTAGCCTAACCGGCTAGAGGCAGATTTACTTCAGTCCGGATGGATGATAATGAGATGATTAATAGAATGGAGAAAGTGGAAGGAAACAGGAAAACCTCGAGAAAAACCATGCACATGGTGTTTATCCAGCACAGAGCCACATGACACGAGCAAAGATCGAACTGAGGACACCAAGCGCCAGAGATGGGCGCTTTACCTTTGAGCCACTGCGGCACTCGGAATTCAGTAAAGTCGGAATTTAGGAATTTTGGAAAGTCGGAATTTCGGTATTCCAAATTATGAATTTGAATGTAGGTCTTTGTACGGATTTTTAGCCTAAAGGCTTTGGGAAAATTTGTCTCAGGCCGGATGGATGATGATGGGATGATTGGTGGAATGGGGAAAGTAGGAGAAAACAGGATAGCACGGAGAAAACCCACGCACATGGTGTTTGTCCACCGCAAAATCCTACATGGCACGAACAGGGATTGAACCGACGAAACCAAGCGCCAGAAGTGCGGTTTACCATTGAGCCACCACGGAACTGGCAATTCCGGAAAGTCGGAATTCCGGAAAACTTCATTCGATTTGGCTGAATTGAATAATTCGCCAACGATATTATGATTAGTAATATTAGTACTGGTATCATTATAACTATTTAGTACTTTAAATAGTGTACTGTATTACTTAAATAACAGTTTAAGGAAAATTTGCATTTTTTCTTTGCCGTTTCCCGTTTTCATTATGAAGTTTTTTTTTATTCTTTTTTTCTCCTGTCAGGTGAGTGCCCGAGGTAAATATATCAAAAGAGCAGTCGTGTTCAACAGACATGACGTGTTTTTCTGGCCTGCTGCCATAAAGAACGTGAGCGAGTTGTCGCGTGATTGCTTCATTGCTTTGGGATTTACTGGTCACGCTGCAGTGGCTGTCCACCACGTTCTACTGTGGGTGTTGTACTATCGATCACGTTAGACGAACTTGTTTTACTTTGCTCCTACACTCATTGAACATATTTTTTTTTTCTCATTTTGCTAGTACGTAGGAGCTGACTACTTTGTCTCGTATCTTTGACCTTTTTCTACGGAAATGAGATGATGGGAAGTTTCTGTGGACTTTGTTTGTTGTTGAGTCAAGATTTATTATTTTGTTTGTGAGAAGATCACAGTTCTCTAGGTTGGATGGTCGATTGTATCAGTCACATAAACCATCAGCTTTATTTTTATTTTATTTTAAAGTTTTGTACGCACATCTTCCATTTGTTTACATTGACAGTTGTTTACGTACAGTATATGATCATAAACTATGTATATTCTGCAGTAATTTTATGGCTCCATGCACACGACTTCATATTTAAAACCGTTTCTGATTTTATGAAATGCTTGTTAATTGTCAACGTATGTTCTGCACGGAGGAGATTAATTAGTTATAATTTGATTCAATAGACATAAAAGAGATCTGAGGAAGCGTTAAAGTAAATAGTCAAAATGGTTAGTTTTTCACTCGATGAGAAGTCTCTCCGTGAGATTTCAACGAAAGATACAAGTACTCTTTTTTTGTTACAACTATTTTCGAGGTGTATTTTGTTGTTTGTTTAGCAGATATATACGTATTTATTTAGAAAAGCATTTGTAAATTAAAGTAATTTGTTATGTTTCTCCTGATTATTGTAATTGGTATTTGTTTATTATTCATACTGAAGGTTGATTAGTGTCATTACTCATTAGGTTAGGTAGTAAGTACAATATCTGGTTCATAGCAAACATAAGTATGATATAACATGATATTTTTAGTGTCATTAAGCTTTACAAAGCAATAGACAACATCAGATATTACATACACAAAATACAAAAAGTACTAGACAGTATTGAATCTTTTTACTAAAGATATTAATAAGCATTCCTTTTACTTCTTCAGTGAGCCTACTGAACAACGTTAAACCAAGCAAAAGAGTTTTAGATAATCTACAATGAGGTAAACCAATATGCCTTTTGCTTCTAGTATTGTAGGAATGAATATCCTGTCTACAATCTAAGGTCGATTAGGTGTAGTCAGTATAATAACGTACACATGCAAATACGGGATATCGAATACTTTACTTTTTCCAACCCCCCCCCCCCCACGACTATCCATGAACACTACTGAGATATCCAGTAGATATAAAACATTGTACACATGTAATAGGGAACAACAACGAAGTTCCATAACAAAATAATATCGGATTTCCATGTACTACAGATGAGTTTAGACAATATACCTTTGTCAACGTGACATATTACTTTACTTAGAAATATTTTCTCACTGCGAAGATTCCAAGATATTAGTGTTCCATACGAATACGAAAATCAAGAGTGGAAGGTGTGTGATTGGGAAGCGGGTCGACTGGGTGGCGCAGTTGGTAGCGCATCGGGACGATAACCGAAAGGTCCCGGGTTCGATCCCCGGTCCAGTCACATACTTTTCACTCTTTAATATCAATTGTATCTGTACCTACAGAGTCTTGATGTACAGAAAAAAATCAGAAGTTGCCTCCATTTCAACTTTGAACGAAAATCATAATTGTTATTAACATCTAGAAAAAGGTACTGACATGCATTCTTTCTCACTACATGATTGCGGATGGTTCCTCAACTAAAATCTACGCCTGTGCCCTGGGTCTCATAACGAACAATGAGAAACTAGGAGAATGTCGAGGTGAGAGGAACATTCAGTGTACACGGGGGTATTGGTTATGCTGTGGTGGTGTAATGGACAGCATACTCAACCGGTAGATACGGGTTTGAGTCCTAGTCACGGCGCATCCCGAATTTTCTGTGTTCATTTTAACATTCTTTCTGATTCTACGTTCTAATTCCGTCAGTAATTTACACTGTAAAGAGTGTGAAAAATTCAAACGTCCAAGTAAGGACTATTTCAAAGTTTATTTTTCTCACTGTAGTGGATATATTTTCGTGTTTTACTCTGTAAATTATGTTACTTTAAGTCTTAGCGCTAAAATATATTTATAAAGTATATATTTAATATTGAACTTACTATAATATTCAAGCCTGATTTTAATTTTCCCCATTTCATTTATTGTAAGGTAAAACAATGCTGTTGTATCTATAATTAGATGTTATTCTTCTTCTGTTTCAGTTAGTTAATAACAGTTTTTGGACGTACTCGGACTAATTACAATAACTCTGACTCTGATTACAATAGTGTCTCAGCTAGATGTATATATATATATATATATATAAAAGTTGGGAAGCGAAGTCACAAAAAACATTTGGAAGGGAGAAAAGCATGTTAGATGCAAACAAGTTTACGTTGTATATTTAACAACAACAACAAGAAGAATTTGGGAAGGAATCGGGCTTGGCTTTATTCAAGGTGCCATCCCAGCAGGAGGAATCGAACCCAAGTCATTAATTATTCAGAGCTACCTAAGTGAGCTGTTGTGACATTTTAGCGTAGAGTAAGGGAACAAATTGACAATATATTATCAATTAATTAAATTTTATCTCACACTCTTACCTCATGTCATACTCTTAAATAATCTGAACTCTTCGCTTAGCTTCTTAATTCCTGTGGAGTATCAGTGTTAATCCATTATCTTAAGGAACTAACTGGTTACGGAAGCGAGAGAAGGTACGATGAGACTCGATGCGCGGACCACTCAGTACCCACCTGAACGAATGACGTCAAAGTAAACCATAACCCAGTTTGGACTATAATTGCATAGAGTGTGCTTTTAATTTGCAGTTTACCCAGCTCCCGTGGTCCCGGTGGTAACGTCGCGGACTTTGGAATCGGCACCCATCGTTACAGAGGTTTCCCAGGGTTTCCTCTCAGTTTCAGCAGGCGAATGCCGGTATTGCACCTTAAAGCTCTGACTGACACCTTCCCCATCCTTTACCTACCCCATCCCAGCCTGAGCCAAAGATGCCAAAAGACCATGGAGAAATTTAAACAATTAATTCGCAATTAATTTCGTAATTTAAAAAAAAATATAGAGTTTAAATAGAGATAAGTTAATACCGTAGTGGTCAGACGAATCGATAGATCAGCGTCGGGGCCAATGATTATAAACGCAGCCTTCGATGGTACTAAAGAGGCACGTAGGTTCGAGTGCCGCTGCAAGCCATCCTGACAGGTATTCCAGAAATTTCCCTCAGCTTCATCAGGCTGGGAATGGGATGGTACTTGTGCCAAGGCCATTGTTGTCCTCCTTCCCTCCCGGAGATGCCATTTTTTTTTCAATCATTGGACGGCCACAGCTGCATATTCAGCCCAGGGACAACATATTAAATAATATACTTAATTACTTCTAAGCTTCGTCAAAGTAGTGTTGCCGACCAGATAGCCGTGTAGCCTAAGGTTTTAGGTCAGCGCCTCTAAGGTCGCGGGTTTGAATCCCGCCAAGAGCATGGGTTTTTGTGGATCTTAACTAGCTGTAAATAGGCCGAATCGTGACGGGCCGAAGTGAAAATTTTCTAGACTGGCCCTTACAAAATAAAGATTTTTTTAAAAGTAGTGTTACTGTATATCTTTAAAAATACCATCCGTACGTATCTTATGTTCATTGTTTTCCCAGTTGCAGCGTTAGATGATATTAAATTTCCATTACGGTTTTACTTTTAGAAACTCACCACAATAAAGGAAACACCGATTAAAGAAATATTAAATTCGACATCTGTGGGAACTTATTTTGTGAGGTCTTCACAGATATAATAAAACTTTTTTTTCCAATTCCCCTCGTAATGTTGGTTTCCAGAGTTAAACATTGTAAACTTCGTCTTAACTAGTTATAATCGCTTTCAGTAGCAACAATAGTCCTCGCGGATATCCTCCTATTTACCAACTTTTAACAGTATATGCGGTTTGTATTTAACCGCGAACTACTGCACGTAGTGGCATTTTTGTGGCTTTGTTACGTAACTGTATAGTTGAGAGATGATGCTGACTTTACTGCCATATTTATGCAACAATCAACCAACGTGTAATTTAGTCGATGGAAATTGAAATTGGCGTTGGTTTCTTCATCTTTCGTAATGTATACTTCTGGCCAATAGCAACCATTTTTATTGTCCATTTGTGACAGTCGTGTGAAAGGGATAGTTACACAAAAAAGGGGGACAATACCACGCTTTATTAGACATTATACCTCTGTTTGATATTACCATTTGTAAAACTAACATAGTTTTTAAAATACAAATTAAATAAAAATCGATTTGGTTTTAAATATCAGTCGGTCTGAACGTGATTTTATTTATTTATTTTAAGCAAATATTTTACACGTAAGCTCGAACTTTTGTAGTAGATAAAATATGTACTTTGTGCCTCGTCGCAAGTATTTATTTGTCTTGAGTTAAGTTCACAACTTTTGTGTTCGAAGGGGCTCATATTAAAAGTTTTGTCATGAATCAGAAGCACTGGATAGTAGTTTCATTTTTCTGTTTATATTCTAGTTCGTTTCTGTTGCACCATGCATCATAAATTTTGCTTTAAGTTATATCATACCACTCCTAAATTTCTTGGTAATTTGGCCTTCGGAGAGGCCGTAACTTGGGGACTTTGAATTTCTATTTTAAGCCAGTAAGTATGCAGTGTTCTTTGGATAATGCAGAGAAATTAAATTGAATGAAGGGAAGTTAATTTCAAGGCAGTTCTTGGTAGTCATTCATTGCGAGTGAGGAGAAATCGAGGAGAAACCTCATTAAGAATCATTCCGCGATTTGATCTGATTTTTTTTAGGGAGGCACTCTTCCGCTGAACTACCCCATTCGACCGATGAAGTCTCGTACCGATCACTTCCTGTAGATGAAGCACCAGAAAGGTTTTTTTTTTCTTTCCTTTTGAGAAAGAATTTTTGACAAGAAACGCTGTTATGACAAGAGTGACTATCGAACTATTTGTCAAAGACACAGGTCGTTTCTGTAGAAGTGGTCATAATATTTGTACTTTTTTTTTTTCAAATGTACAACATCCTCTGTATCTCCAGCGAAATATATTGTTTCTACAAGAAGTTATTTGTGCCTTAACGAAATGTTTGATAGTTTTCTTGTTTGAGTGTAAGTTTGATTGCACCTTCATTGTCAACTGAAGTTGGTGGCTTTGCCATTTGGAACGTATAGATACCTGTTAGCAATCTATTTATTAAACGAATTTAGAGATTTGCAGTGGTTTTTTTCAGTTTGCCTAGGAGAATGCAAGGATGCTGTCTAAATAAACTGAGGCTCGTACATTCCACATCCTCCGGCTCCAAATAGTGCTCAAAGAGAGACGTTGTTCCTCCTATATGTAATATGCTTTTGGCAACAGCTGCCTTTTTAGCCCAGATATATATTTTTTTAAAAATAAGAACAGTTTAAAACACCAGAACATTAATTCATTATCACTGTTACTTTGGGACGATGAGATTCGCACATTTTATTTAGACTGCGATCTCCGTTGTGTCGTAAATATTCGTTTACTTTACCTAAAGGCTCATATTTTTAAAGTGATTTACAACATATCAGGGTATAATCGATATTTATACATGGGATAAGAAAATGTGAGTTATGGTCATAAATTAATGTACCATTTCAGCAATCCCGTGGTAAGACAGCAAAACGGAACTTTTCAGTAAAAATGGCCATCGCGAGCAGGATGAATCTGTGTTGTCTCTCCAGCGCTGATCGTAGGTAAATACCACGGCGTATACTGTGGACTATCTGGACTACCACCGCACGCTAAGCTTGTGAACAAATATTGTAATCTGTGATATTAATTTACATGAAAGTGAGAAATATCTTAATAGAAAATATTTGCAAAATTACGATTTTGAGGTACATTTTTGCCCTGTTGCAGAGGCTATTTTCCTCTGCTGGCGTGACTCAAACGCTGTAGTCTTTAATGCCCACCTGATTTGCGCGTGGAAGGCTTACGAGTAATACAGAGTAAGGCTTCGGTTGGATAATATGTTGCCTGTGTGTTGTGTATGCAATTGGAATTGAATTTAAGGCCTTTAGGCAACTATGGCTCAGGTCGTGCAATAGTGAAGAGAGGGAGCCTGAGTTATGATAGATTTCAATTTTATTTCTTGCCTTTAGGAATCTAAGACTCAGACCGGGATAGGGGAGGGGAAAGGATACGGGAAGGTGTCGCCAATGGTGTAAGTTGAAGGTGCCATCCAGGAGAAAAAAACCTGGAAAAAGATCAGTCAGGATGGTCGGCCGCTGGAATTGAACCCACGATCTCCCGAATGCTATGCCAACGCTCTGCCACTGAGCTCCGGGGACTCGGTAAGTTGTGATAGAAACATTTCAGTTGAACTGTGCAGAGTTCAGTTACACCAGGTCAAGGATGGAAATTATATGTTAATTCCTGCATTTTAAGATTTCTGTCAATTACAGCGAGTATTGAAAGTGTCTCATTAGTAAAACGTAAAGTACCCGCCTCTCCCATGTGAGCTTCACCCAATATGGTCGCTGCTGACACCGTTACAAGTCTACTGCGTCATATACATACTTTTCCTCAGCCGTACCAGGCAAATGCCGGAATGGCATCTTCAACATAGGCCCTGGCTGACACCTTCCCGACTCCTTTCCCCTCCCCTATCCCGGCCTGAGCCTTAGATGCCTAAAAGCCTTAAATAAAATTCAAATTCAGATTCATATGCAGACTGCTTACTAATTCGTGTAACTGAGAAACAGACCGATAAAGATATTCGCATGAAATTTCCCACAGTTGCTCACAAAATCCTAAAGTGTGGTACTGTGAAAATAATTTTCTTAAACTAAATTTTAACTCCCTTTTTGGTGGTTATAACTTGAGAGTGAACCTCGCTCATAGGAAAATCAGTGTTAATTCAGGAAAAACCCTTTTCCTTCTGTGATTTTATTAATTACCAAGAAATTAAATCAGACAATGATTTCTGTCTTTTAAAACAGATATTGTAGCATCTCTCGATCCCGGTCTAAATGCTTACAATTTATTTACCCCCACCCCACAACCTGAAAATCCTGGCGGAATCCCTGGTGCATGATGTTCTGTTACTATTAATATTTGAAGCTAAGAACAGAACACTTTTGTTCTATTTTAACGCACTCAAAGATGAGCAAATTCAAACAGTTGGGAGTTTGGCTGTAACTCATGACAAGTGACGTCAGTAGAAACTTTCTACTTGAAAACGATAATAATATACAACCTCGCAAGCAGGGATGTATACATGTGCAGAGCATTCGCGGAAGCACCGTTTCAAGGATTGTATTCGCAAAAGTTATTTCGAGACGACTTTACGCGGTGATGATTTACAGCCTTGGCTCGGCAGCTGTTGTCCAAGCGGATGTTTTCATTCCGTTTAAACAGTTTTCCCCTAAATATGTTGCAGTTCCTGCTTCTAATTGATGTAATTTTGCAGCTTGTTATTAAATAGATCATGAAACAAGAACGAAAATTATACATTCTGTTCAAGAAAACTGGGCCACAAGATAAATTTCCAAGCAGTGCGAGTGTCCAGTAGATTGTGAATGTTTGTGTAGATTGACTGTGATTATTAGCCCCAGTCCTCAGTGCCAAACTGGAACACTACTATTTCTGTTCATGGAATCAGCTCGAATTGAGTTTATTGAATTTAATTGTGCCCATTAGGCAGCTCAGGCCTGGATAAGGTGGGGGAGTGCATGAGGAATCGATTTGAGTTGAGCAATTTTTTTTTCAGTGTTGCTAAGAGTAAACCATTAAAATTGGCTAAACCAAATTCTAAAAGTGGCCAAATTGCTGTTTCACATGAGAAACGTTGCCACTTTTATGGCTAAACCCTTTATCATCAATGGAAAAATTACATTTTTGGTGACTTAATAATGATTCCGAATGGGCTAGATTTAGCCACAAAGTGTCTTGGTTGGCAACACCATCTTCACTTTGTTATGCAACCAGATGAACAATTAATAAATGAGGGTTGCCTACAACCAAAGGCTAAATAAGGTTCAGAGTTCGAAATTGAATCGAAATGTTAATTAAATCTAGAATCTTGAGGGACGTTCTCGATAAAATCATATTAATAAATTTGGTTGAAATGGGTTCAGCTGTTTTCAAATCATACGTGTCAAGCTATACGATAAAATTAGTCGTGTTCGAGCCCACTGAACTATACTGACAAAAAAAAATATGTATTTTTCTCCATTTTAATAGAATGTTTTGCAAAACCTCAAATCAGTGAAAGGTCTCGACAAGCTCAAGTCCCTCTCACACCAGCCATCGTGTTGGAGTTTTCCATAATTTTCCACTGTCCCCAAAGGCGAATTTTGAAATGGTACCTGCAATATAAGTCCTGACGATTCTCTTTCCCATTAATTCTCCGAAAGATTCATTCGTTAAGGAACGTCATAATGGTAACTATACCGGTTACAAATGTAAATTAAGTAAATTAATATGTTTACATGCTTCTTCCGGAAACTTATTTGACTTGGAAAAGCGATAACTGTTGCAGGCACATTTCTACATACATACATTGTTCTTTTTTCAAGTCCCCTTTGTGTGAAGAACTAATGACATCGTCCCTGAACGGATGTACGCAGGTTGGAGTTCTGCTTCCTGTCATACTAAGTTCGTCGCTGTTTCACAAGGTGAGTGTTGGGATGCCACCTAGACAAACGCTCTTAACACCTGTTTCGACCTGGAAGAGTCCTTTCCTAGTAACCTCATTCTGAGATGTCACGAGTTGAGTATCTGGTCTTTTTAACGTAGGGTAAAATTCAGCGTTCTTTTCGTTCCAAATAGGAATTGATTTTGTCTGCCTTTTAAGATTGTGCTTGCTTGTAGAAAACTTTCTCAAAGCTTTGCAGAACAGCACTTCTTCTCTTGGTAATACTGAAATTGGATGCAGGCGTAAACTCTGTCAAATAGTTCTTTATCTGTGTTAACGCCTGATTTTAAGATCTAAGGCAAGATCTTACTTACTTTATTTGTTAATAAAACTAAATTGAGTAGTTAATTTGTATTTAACTGGATAGTCCTTGAAAACACATTAGGTTAAAATGGCATGAGGGAAGTAAATGAGTTTTTGTTATAACGTGCTTTTGTGATGCCGTGTGTGACGGTTGCCCTGGCCTTAAAACTCCGTTTATCAGAAAGATTGCGTGATAATAATTCTGTACGTTTTTCAGAGCACTGATGCCGTTGTAGGTTTGTTTACCGACTTCCGTTTTGTCTCTGGGTCGGAGGTTGGTTGACAAAATCAGAAACTGCAAAGCAGATTTGATTCAGGACTTGCCTGCCGGATGTCCAACAAAAGGCGTTTGAAATCGTTATTGGTGATACTAATTATGACTTGTGGATGAAATATGAATACTCTGAGGGCGAAGGCTGCAGCTATTTTTTTCCAGTATCTCAAGCGTGAACAAAATAAAGTTTCTTGAACTGACCAATGGGAAGGAATGGAATTTAAGTACAGTTCGTGTGGGTTAAATATTGTAGTTTGGGAGGGTTCAAGTTTCATCACATGACTGATCTTTTCCGACGTATGAACTGTACGTACAATGAACAGGAAGGAAACAATTGGAGCAAATTGATTTGTCTATTTTTTTATCCTTTAAATTATGTGCAGATTAAGGATATGACAGTAACGGGCGTATTCTGAATTATTTCCTTTTTGTGTGTGCTGAGAAGTTATACAAAGGATTTATCAATAATCAGATATACATCGGAAATTAAACTGGAATTATTCTCAGCGTACTCCATTGAAATGCTGCTTGCATGACTAAGTCTTAAGTTCCCGCAAATCTTAAAGTTTAGACTATATAAATCATTACTAAAGGCAATAATTATGAACTGTGAAATACGAATGCAAACATTAGACCATTAGGGAAATAGGAAGATTTTGCATTCGTTTCTCATACATGCAAAAAAAAAAAAAAAAAAAAAAACTTTCATTTATTGAACTCACAAGGGAACCTTACTTGGTGTCAGTAAAGTCGGGTAATGGGACTAGACGTATTCGAAACTCAGAAGAAGATCATAAATACAGTAGAATTCAAAATTTGTGGTCCCGAAAACCCCAAGAAAATTATAGAAACCCCAATTGTTAGTTAGTTTAGTATTAGTAATATGAAATTGATGTAGAAAAATGTATTTGCGATGGAATATTAATTGAACAAAGGCGGTAAAAGGTAGAATAATACGATAATTATATTTGAAGAAGATGACGTTATTTGTGAAAACAAATGAAACGATAAAGAAATAAAGCGATAGTTTATCACAAGGTAACATCCAACGCATGTGTACCTTTTGTACAGAGTGATTGAAGCAGTACCCATTTGTACAATGAGCACAGCATAAATGGCAGAGTTTCACATAAATATTCACAACAGTTGTCATTTGTTATGTCAAAGCAGTGAACAACAGGAGTAGGACTACTAGTCCAAAATTATTACAAAATAAGGTTGAGCTGCTGTGTTAAAATTAACCAGAACTAGGTATAGGCAATCTTTTAGTGTGCAAATAATATCAACAAATCATTTTAGTTTCAGAGAAATATATGAATAGGACGATGCTTAGGACTTCTACATCACCATTAAGAACCTAACAGCGTTCTTCTAGATCATAGCAATACACAAAACTTTTTTTAAAAGTCTCAAAACACGCTAACTATGATATCTAACAAAGGACGAAAGTAGCCTGTAAGGTTCGCTAAAGAAACTCTTTCTTCCTAGTTAGGGTAGGAAATTATTATTACTGCTGCTACAATGGGTACTGCTACTGCTTTCGATCAAAGAGGTTTAAAACCTTCATCAAAAGTTCACTGAAAATACTCGTACAATTACTTTCCACGTTTTGTACACATGTTTTCGGAAATTTTGTTTCTTTCGTGTTCGAAAAGTGTAAGTAGCCTGATGTGTACAAAAAGTGTGGGGAGTTATATCTTCCTGAAGGAGAGTTTTGAAAGTTGCCTGTTCACTTTGTCCTTGCCAAGATTACATTCTAAACACATTTGTTCATAATACATCCTGATAAACCCATATTTGTTCGTAATATGTTCTGATAAACTTACATTTGATCATAATATGCCCGATAACACCCCATTTGTTCATAATATGTCCTGCCAACCCCGATTTGTTCCTAATCTTCTGATAAAGCCACATTTGTTCATAATTTGTCCTGTTAAACTCACCTTTCTTCATAATTTGTCCTGATAAACCCACATTTGTTCATAATACGTTCTGTTAAACGGCATCTCACTCATTTTTGCACGAAAATTCATCAATATGTCAAGGTCCGTAGACCGCCGCCCGTAGAGAAAGCGGACGGTGGTCTACGGCCCTTGCATAAATGTGGGAAATTTATCCTAGCTCAACTGAGTAAAACAATGGGCTATCACGGAAGTAGTCTATATTCTATCCTCGCTCATATCAAAATTAATTCATACTTGGGCAACCAAATGTATCTTCTTACGAAATTAAAATATTATTCAATTCTTTTATTTTATACATCAACTTTTAATAAAAATAGATAAAAAAAAGTATGAAATTTTAATTTGTCATGATCATATTCGTAACCAACGCACGGAAATTAGTGTAATCGAGCAGCCCGTAGCTCAGTTGGTAGAGCATTGGCTTCGTATTCGACAGATTCTGGGATGGATCCCAACAGCCGGTCATGCTGATTGAGGTTTTCCCAGGGTTTGCCCTCAGTCTCAATCAAATGCCGGAATGGTATCTCTAAAATAGGTCCTGGCCAATCGTCTCGAACTCCCTGAACTGGACTGAACCAGAGATGCCTAAAGAACATGAATAAAATTATAATTTTAATTCGAAACAGATTTCGATTTTGGCGCTCTTATATCCATTCGTAACAAGATACTTCAAGAATTTGCAAATAATTATAATTGTGAGAATGAATTTGCAGTCTATCCTGACTTACGGACATGAACTGTTCAGTTCAAATATAAAAGTTGATTACTTCGAAAGATATTGGCTTAGAGTCTCCAAAAGACAATGGAAATCTGACAAGGAAGAATTATATAGAGCTATTACCTTCCCACCAATTTTGGAATATATGGAATCATGTAAAGAGAGATATAAAAAATCTATTGAAAACAAAAACTTCGCTATCATTAACTTCCCAGATCAATTGAACGTGACAATTTTACGCCATCAGATCACCTTACAGGAAATTTTAAACATCTAATTAACAAATGAAGGGTGTGAGGCAAGAACATGGTAACCCACAATGTTAAACTTTTAAGAAATTCGATTTTTACTGCTGCACAAGTAATTTTCATTGGCTGAAAGCTGATTTTTCACGTAAAGCTATATATAAAGGCTTAAAATAATTGTACCAAATCAAAATAACGAATTTCTATTTTTCATGCTGCTGTGTGGGTTACCATGTTTTATTATTTATACCATAATATTCGCTACCTAAGTCACTCAAGAATATTTTTTTTCACTGAACTCGCTCTAAGAAATGTTTAATTTACAAATTATTTTCCTTTTTAGTGGCAAGCTGGTATACTGCTTCCTCGTTTCCCGCCATCTTAATTGTTGGTTACCATCTTATGAATCCCAAAATGTTACAATAGGCTTACCATAAGTAAATATTGCTGCCATCTCTGGAGCACAATTTGAACTCGGACAACATTAAACGACGCGGTATGATTCCTTTCCATCGGGTGCTGAATAACTCAAAAAATAAACATTTGTGGGTTACCATGTTTTTGCCTCACACCCTTCAAATTATACAGGGAAGAAAGCATCAAATGACAAAATATCATCCCTCTCAAAAAATAAAAAACACGGATGAACTGAGCTGGAAGCCGGATTAAAACATACATTGGCTCTTGGAAACAACAATATAGTATATCACATATTATTTACCTACAAGCTTAACCTTCCACCCTCACTATATACCTTAAACCTAAATAACAAACAAACTTTAGGAAATAATGAACGGAATTAGATTAAATTGAATTTATACTAAAATATTCGAATTTGATGCAATAGAATATCCTGTGCAAATTAACAATAGGCTATAACTTCTTATTTACCAACAAACAAATAAATAATAACTTTTGAATTCACAATTTTCAAATCTATTAATTTTGGTGGCTAAAGAGCTTAAATTAATACACAAAACAGAACTAATTTGGACGGTTTCATGGCTGTTGGTGGTGCGGGTCTTTTGGTCCTGGTGCGGGGTCCGTTTCTCTCTCTTTTTCATCCTCAAATAGAAACCATACCAAACAATATTAATTTCTAAGGACGAAAATGGCCTGGAATCGGCCAGAAGTCCGCCCGATAGGCCCTGCGGGCCAAGGCAAGTATATGTTTCAGAAGTTTATTCAATTTATATGAAGGAACGTTTTGCACATCAAGAAATATCATATGATAAAGCCATTGCAGACACTCCCAAGTTTGAATTTTGTAATGAAAATTTTCAAATTTAAACACTTTTCTTGTGGCTCCCTTGATCTCAGTAGCTAAAATTTGATGGTTGATATACTCCGCTCTAACAAGTAGGGCAGTAAACTAATGGTCTAGCTTCTTTAGTTTAACGATTAGAACTTTCCCTTTTCAGTTAACGACCTTTAGTCAGAAATTATTACGGATCCCTCTCCACCAATTAATTCCACGATTTTCACAAGTTCCTTCCATTGTGTTGTTTACCGAAGCAGCAAATTATGACCGGGCAATAGTGTATCATTTACACAAACAAAATTGCGATATAAACAATTATTTGCTTTCAGTGAAAATAATAAACTTCGAGTTAGTAATAATTGTTTACATTTTGAAAACAGTTTGTCCATATTTGGTCACAGTTGGCAGGAAATACCTATGCGAAGAAATCTGATAAGGGGAAAAAAAGTTTCTGCTTATTGTGAGGAATGATATGTGCTTGGTACGATTTCATGTGTTTTGTTTACATATTACAGCTGCTGGACTTTGCTTCAGTTGTGTTTTGTTCCGTTTGTCATTTTTGAACTCATTGTAATAAAAAAAATAGGTGGATAGAATGGTAGGCATGTTTGCATCGAAGTAAAGACGAACAACGCATAAACTCTTCCGTCTTCGGTAATTTCGTAAAATGGTTTTGTTGGGTTGAATGTTGTTGACTGACAGGTGTAAATATTTGTAATTACTCTTCTCAAATATTTTTAACCTTTGCCGGTTTCAGTTTGTTTATTTGTTTGTTTCAGAAACCCAGAAGAGATGCCTTTCTCAAAACGGGTTTGAAAACAACACCGCACGGATTTTGAAAATTCTGCGTTTTAAAAATTAGAATGTAACTTTTTTTTAAATAAATAAATTTGTTTGTTAGTTTTTCTTTGAACATAGTAAATATTTCTGTAATGCAAAATATACATGGAAATTAATAATAATAATAGAATTTGTGGAAACAAATTGTGCAAGACCCTGAAGTAAAAGTTCTAAGGATCAACTAAACTGTCTTCAGATTCAGTGTTTAAGGTTAATGTAAAGCAACGGACTCCAACAAAAGATGGCAGCACTACATCCGTTTATGTCTAATGTATTTTTATCGTTGCACGAAATTTCAATGCTGCTCCTACAAATTCAAGGCTAGAGAGTTCTAACTTTCAGGGAAGAAAGTTCATAACCAATTCAAGAGTTTGATCAATGCCGATTTTTTATTTTCGTTTATCTTCATTGTCGAAATCGCTTGATTGTTGTTATGGATATCCAAACTTATAACAATGAACAAGAAAGAAAATAAAAAAATCGGCACGGATAGAACTCTTGGATTGCTTATGAAATTTCTTTCCCTGGAAGTTTGAACTTTCTAGGCTTGAATTTGTAGGAGTAATATTGAAATTTCATGCAGCGATAAAAATACATTAGACATATACGGAGGTAGTACTGCCATCTTTTCTTGGAGATCGTTGCTTTACATTAACCTTAATTGGACACTGAATTAGGTAGTCAAGTACAAATATTTTGTTAATGTAGGACGACAAAATGTTCGACGTCATAATTCATGGTAGTGTCACCGAACATGAAAAGTCATAGTAATGATAAAAGTGAGCATGGGATGCTTTATTGGTCATTTACAAAAAGTACCTCCCCC